>KZ062777.1:62864-103805 GCA_002091835.1 Anopheles maculatus
TGTCAAAATTTATTAAATAAATACAATTTCTATTATTGCTTAAAGTACTTTCGAGAGACCAAGTAGAACATGAAAAATAAAATAAAATATGTCTTTTAATTGGTAAGTTGCTCTGCATAATGTTCGGCAATTTCCTAATGGTACATATCGTATATACCCGGTACAATGCTTCCTTCATATATGTTCAACATCAAAGGGGCAGTTTACTGGCCGGATAGTCATTCCATTGCCTAACTGAAGGGATAAGATGATCCTTCGCCATCAAAATAAGAGATGATGATGAGGGAAGGGTTATTTAAATTCCAAATTTAGCCTTTTATTCTTTCAATTCATTCATCTTTTTTTGTCCTACCAGAAGATCATCCGCACCCATAGTGATTTCTTTGCGACATGTGCTGCGAATTGCATACTGTTAGGCGGTTTTCCTATAGGGACCAACCAATTTCGTCAGGGGGGGGCCTTCTCGAGTCTTTTACCGAAAGTACCAGTTAAACACATCTTACAAGGGGCCCCGGATCCGGACCTACTGTTCGTAATCGATTCCGCAAAATTCGGAGCGCTCCGGAATCGATTCCAATCAAACCATCATTTTGCCCATCACTACTCCACATTAAGTATCCGTCTAGCCCCACAATCAGGCTTCAATTGGTAAATGAATTTTCCTTAATTCATTGGGTTCATTTATCGTTTGTTTCTATTTCAAAATATGTATGTAAAATGTATGTAAAAGCTAAAAACTAAACATAGTTTAAAAGGTGAAAAATCGCGCTTTTTTCGGTAAATTTTTCACCGGTAAACGGACTATGGGTTATTAGTACTGTTTTGAGCCTTTTTTCATGGATGAAGATGAAGATGAAGGATGAAGAAATTAACGCCTAAAAGTATGGTATTTGCTGAACAAAATCATTCATTAAGGGTTCAATTACTCAATACGGGTCATTAGTACTGCTCTGAGACTCGGTTCATGGATACATATGATGAAAATAACGCCCAAAAGTATACAATTTGCTTAAAAAAATCATTCTTTACCTATCGAAAATATAGATTAATTTCAGGAAAAATCTTATCTTATTTCTCAATCAACAAAAGCCTCTCAGCTCACCAGGAAATCATTAAAAAGATCATTTAGTGTCGTCGCCAGAATATTTAAGTACTGCCTATTCATTCCGTACGAACGAAACACACTCCAAGCAAAAGAAGTCCAAACAAGACTTAAGTAAATAAAATCCATTTTATTTCCACCAGACTGATGACCACTGTAAATTCCAGCATTGGGCGGGCACGGCGTTCGGTGCGTCGGTTCCCTACCACACGCACCACACTTTTACCGGCGAAAACTCAATCCAATCAAGATGGCACTCGACGCCACGTGAATTAATCATGTTTTCTTCAATTAAATCTCCCTGTTCGGTGTTCGGAGCGCGCTTGAAAGTGGCATATTACGCTCCTTATTAGGAAGGGTGGTCGTAATTAAGTTAACTGAAAGTGTGTGGGTGTGTTTTTTTTAAAGTGTGATCCAGCTGGGGAACAAGCAGCGTGTTGAGGCGAAATTTTTTATTGCTTTGTTATGTTTAGTGGACAATTAAAAATACATAATTACTCTCATTACGTTTACGCTTCAGGCGATGGTTAAAGTAGAGGAAAATTAAAAGACATTTGATTCGGTAGGGCTAGAGTTCTGTCCACTTTTCGTAATGATTGTATCAGATCCTACGAACAATTCGAGTTCAATGTAATATGGGTGTCCTTTTTTAAATAATTCTGTAGTTCGTCGGAATCGACGTCATAACGAATTGAATTTAATTTGAATATCCCACGTTGGTTTGTTCGCCTGTTTCTTGGTATTGTTATTAGAATGACTACGTTTCCGAAGAATGTTTTTAATAGAAGCAAGCTACGAGTTCATTCCACCAGTTTGTGTTAGTTGAGTGAAAAATCAAACAAAATGTGAAGAAAATATAGTTTCTTCTGTGCGGGTTTTTCTTCAACACAGGCCGGCTAGAAGAAATTTGAGTTCCGAGATCTTTTCCAGCTCAGACACAGCCACCCGGGAACAGGCCAATGTCCTGTCTGCACGAGGGACCTCGTCCTACCAAGCAAACTCCACCCAACCTACCCATTTCCTGCTCACGAACGACGACGATGATGAGGTTTTAATTGTGTTATTTTTTAATTAGGCAAAAAATTAAAACGTTTGTCCGTTGCACGAGTCCGCTTCGTTACGCCCTCCCATTCGTCTGGACAACGTTCATTCCCGCTGCCTATTCCATCTACCGATAGTACACCCGTGAGAAAAGATGTCAACAAAAAAAAAACAGAAAGACCAAACCACTTTTCCTTCCTTCATTTCTTTTTCCGTTTAGGTTGAGTCTTTAAGGATGTGTTGACGGAATTGGTATGGGCTACACCCGCACCAGACGCGAATGTTTGTGTCCACAACTTGTGTTGAGTCGCTAAGGGAAAACTCGATTTGCTTCAAGAAATAAAAAGAAAACTCGCTGGAAAAACTCGTTCCTTGAGTGGACGGCTTGAAGGTTGAAATAGTACGGGTGAACTTACGGCCAATACTCTAGCGGACACAAGACAAACACGGTAAAAAAATGGCGAAAAGCAAGATCCTTTAATTGATCCCGTAGGGGAGTGCGGGATTTGGGTGGGGTGGGAAGGTGGTTTTCTTAATTAAAAATAACATTTTTTTTTCTCTACCATCCACCATCGAATGGTGCTGCTCGACTAGACAGGAGGTCTGATCTCAAAGTGTGGAAATAAAGGTGAAAGAAATGATTTTTGCAGTTTGTTTCCTTCGGTGATTTATGTGATAGTAAAGATGATTTAATAAATTTGATATTAATTAGGGACTTTTCTTTAATAAAACTGTACTAACTAAACTGTACTATAAAATATAAGAAACAGTGCTATAATCTATGCGATTATTATTAAATGAGTTATTGAAACGTTTATAAAAAGATAACAAAGTTACGATGATTACAGGTGGTATCAGTAGATTAACTCTTATGACAAGATGGCGTCAGATGTCACATAAAAACAATTAGATGACAAGTCAAAAGCGGCATTTATGTGACTAGTTTAGCAAATGAAATTTCATTCGTGGCACATGTAAAAAACTTAAAGAACTATGGTGAACATGTAAGTAAACTTTAGAACTCAGTCGTTTTCTTCTTTAACCTTTACAATCTCGCGAGTACTTGACCTGCCATTTCTGGCGTCCTTAGCTTTGTTTACCGTGTGAAGACGACGACAAATATTGTTTTACGGAATTTCTCTACATTTTTAGTCCATGTTTATGTCCTAGTGACTTTAAGATGTTTAATGTGTAATGTTATAAAACCTTTCGACAGGTAAAGATTCTTTTAAATGATGATTTTCTATTGAAAATTGTTTTTAGAGCAATCAAAAACAATTCCAAACCACAACTTAAATTATTACAAAAATTAAATAACTACAGTTTAGAATAACTACAACAGGAACACTCGAAAGCTAAAAAAATATCTTTAAGAAAATAATAAGTTTAGAAATAAAGTTGAAAACAAAGTTGTTGTTACTTGTACTAAAAAATTGAAAGCGTTTAATTCGACCAACATAATACACTAAACATGAAAATAAACATGCAACGTTGTTCGTAAATCTTGTCTGCTCATCATCAAGGTAACGAATTATTTATAAAATAATACTTAAAAACATAAAAAAATATACTATTTTTCTCGCACCAAACATCGTATCGTACCACAACATCAAGCACGAGCTTGCATTGTAAAACATCCGCCCATCATTACGATGGTGCCTTTTGCTCCGGTTGCTAATTAATCAAAACGGGACGTTGTCTAACGGGCTTCGGTGGATTGTAACGGCCATTTCCCTCTTGGTTCCCTTGTTGCGTGCTTTACAGCGAACGAAATGTAAATAAAAGTATACATTCATTCGCTGTATGGATGGCCAGACTGTGGATGCACGGGGTGATGGTGAAACGCAACGAAGCAAGAAAAAAATATATATGGAATAATAATCATTCCCCATTGCTGTTGAAGTCTTTCGGGGAGGAGGTTTTTTTTTCGCTGTGCGTTCCTTACAGTGCACGAGTCTCTGAAACTCGCCAGAACAGAAGCACACAACCATCCAGTTACACTTGACTGGCTTCATTTTAGAGCAGCGCCGAGAAAACCCCCTTGGTAAGGGCATCGGAATAAAACACTTTGCGCACAGAACATCACCAACACCCAGCGTCCGGAGGATTGGGTACCGGAGTGGTCATTAAAGGAGAGCCACAGGAAAATGGAACAGTGGTGGTGCAAAGAAATTAAAACAAGCGAGCAAAAAAAAAGGCGAAAAACTGGACGCATTCTGCTAGAAGCAGAGATTGTTCCGTAAGCATAAAAGCTTCCAGTCCTTCTTTTGCAGTTGCCGACTCGATTTTCTTGCCTTTCTGGGGCCTGCCCGCTCTGCTCTTCCCCCCCTGATGTCTCAAGCGGGCGTTTTTATGTTGCCAAATGGCAAATCATTCTTTCTTACCAGCTTCGAATTTTACCCAAAACCCTTTATTTCTTGTGCAACCCGCATTTTTGCGCCATGGGAGGGGTGAGTGCAGGCGGGAGGATGAGTGCGGGTGGTTTTTCTTTTCAATTTCAAAGCTTTTCTACCCTGTGCGCTATGTCCATCCGTCAAAGGGCTTTGTTTGGTGCTTCGTTAGGGTTTCCTTTCCCTCTTTGAGTGTCCCAATCGTGAAGCATCATTCTACCGCCCCAAACCTTCGGGTCCAATTGTGTTCGTGGAGGGCTTGTTTTGGTGTGAGAGTGGAGTGAAGTTCTACGTAATAAAAGCCTTTTTTTTTGCAGTGTGGAGGGCTTCCTATTTGATGGCCAAAAAAGGCTGGTTATTGTTAAAGGGCAAGCTAATAGATGAGAACAATGTACGTCAGAGTGAAACAGAATCGTTTTCTGAAGTAAATACAATTAAAATATCAATAAAAGAGATATATTATTTTTAGTACATGCTTAAGGAGTTTTAGTACACGTTTTAGAGCACGATTATAATAGAGCTAAACAAATTTACTGAAAAAATAATGATGTAATAAATAAAATATAAAATACATCATCTCTGCATTTTTAGTACAAGTGTCAGTGTTTTAGTACAATTCAACAAAAGAATCTTTAAAAGCTTATATTTAATTTTTGATTTTATTTAATTTTAGCAAGTTAATCAAATCCCTTCAAAATCATTAATAATTGTCAAGTTGCAAGAAGTGCACCTGACCAAACAGAAAACCCCAACGTGGAAACGATTTGTTAGTTTTTCAACATCAAAAAACATCAATTTCTATTCCCTGGTTTCTATCGTTTTTTCGAAGTTAGAGTGTCTTTTTTCCCAAGTTCTTAGTGTTCTAATGAGTTTACAGCACAGTTTGGCCAATCATTAAACCAATGACCTTTTGCTAGTTTTGCTACTGTCCGTTCGGTAACGACATAAAAGTATGTAAAACCAGCTTATCACCACCGTGTGATTAATGGCACCTGGTGAGCTTTTAGCTTGAAAAATGATTATCCGGTGCACAGTTTGTGTTAGAGCTGCGAAAATTAATTTTCCTTCTTGCGGTTATTGATCTTCAAACGCTAATGGATGATGAAGTATGTACAAAAAGTATTTCTTGTAAATGGTTTTACTAAAACAGTGAAAGCAAAATGTTATTTCTTAAAGAAAACACATCTTGTCGTATATAAAATCGCAAGAAAAAGAATATAAATATGAGAGTTCCGCTTTTTTACATAATAACGCTTTTCCGTGCGTGTGTTTTGATGGTGTCAAGTATGCTGGAACTTCATCCGACAATTCAGCGTAGCTATTGCCAAAAGAATTCTTTGATTAATTACAGCAATATAGGAATAACAAGACAACGAGCCAAACATGAGCTGCCGTGCAACGTTACACCCTTTTGTAACGAACCATTGTACATCCAATAAATCGTCTTGTGGAGCATAATCTTCGAGAAATCTTCTCAAAGGGAGTGGAGAAAATTCCACCGAAAATGCTCCAAAGTCTGCCAGTTGTTTTGCCACAGCGAGCATACGATATGAATCAAATCAACGCCAGCAACAAAAAATGGCAGTCCACACTGTGACATACGATCCGGGACGCGGGACTGACTTATGGGTAGGGCAAGCTTCATATACCAACTCCACTCTAGTAGTGTTGTTATGCAAGTAAAGGAATAAAAATCGTTTTTCTTCGGTAGCAAGATGAGCCCTAAAAGGAGGGAAAGATCACACCAGAAGAAACTCTTCACCTCTGCTGACGTGGAAAAATAAGCAGTTATTTTTCAAATTATACACACTTGCTCACACACACACAGCCCGAAGTTCCAGCACATACCATTACGGGACATTTACTCCTGGTGGTGCGAGAAGGACCTCGGGTTTTGTCTTATTTTGTTCAACTTTAATTTTGCCCCAACTGTGTGGTTTTACGTTGGTATCACGCTGGGAAAGGTGTTACGTGCCGAAAAAAAAGCCCGTTACGTGCTTTGCACGCCATGGATGGCAGTCAGCGGGCGGGGAAATGAAAAATGTGTCCGAAAACCGAGCAGCTAACTGTTGGTTTTTGCCCCGAAACGCGCCACATACCTACGAGTATGCTGACTTTTTGCTGTCATTAAATCTTGGTTAGTAGTGAAGCAGAAGGAGCAACATTGAGAGAGCAGCTGTGAAAAACGATGAAGCAAGACACAGGTGAGTGTGTAAGGGAAGTAATGCACTTTATCTATTTGGTGTGGTTTTGAATAGCTGAAGAGAGTGCAGATACGTTTTTCTTTTACTATTATAAAGCTTTAATCAACATTTTATTCGTTTTCTTCTCTAATGCTGCAATTGAACTAATTCGTTTGTTTAGTGTAATAATTTAGTACATATTTAGTACACTTTAATTCTAGATATATGGTATACTGCAGAACAAATTACAGTCGAAGAAGAATTTAGACAAAAAAACTAAAAAAAGTATAAAAAAACCAAAAGCAAATCTAAGAATTCATTTTTCAATACGCCATTTTGATTCAAAGCAGAATTTCCATTGGTCGTAGCATTGGAAGGATAAAAAAGCAGGGGAAAAATGATAAGGCAATAAAAAAATTGAAAAGAGAAGAAAAAACTGGCTCGTAAAAGCTATACCCACCAAAAAAAGCCCACCCAAACCAAAGACAAAAGGCATCGCGTATCGATCGTAAGAAAGAGAAAAATACTGAGGGCATATTTTTAATTTTCACCGGAAAACACCATGCCGCCAGAAAGGGACGATGGTGTCGGAATACATTAAAAAAAAACTTGACCGAAATCAACAGCAGTCGACCGCATTCGTGTATGCATTAAAAAAAAGGAAAACCAGAACCAAAGAAAAAAGAATGCGCGCGCGTATAAAATGCCGCAGGATAACGAAGAAAGAAAGTAGGATATATATGGACAGCGATGAGAATAAAAAAAAACCCCGACGAACCCATCCTGCAGTCTGCAGTTGTGGTGGAAATATTTGCCCCAGCGCAACACCATTAAACGTGCCACGGGTGGCATGAGAAAGTGTGGTAAAAAATGGCGAGTATGTGAGGTAAGAAAGAACAAAAACAAAAGGGACACATCATTTTCACCCGGTTGGAAAATAAAGCTAGAAGATAAGAGGAGGCGACACACAGTAGATGCGAAGGGAATGCAAGCCGGAAAAAAACACAACACATCGTTGGCGCCTTCACTTTCGTGCGAGAGTGTGTTTGTGTTAGCATGTAATGTGTTGATTTGGTGCGAAGAACGACGGCCGGTGTAAGGCCGTTGGTGTGGGAAGGGGTTTTTGAGATATGAAACACGTCCGCAAGACAGACAAAAGGGTCGTGGAAAGCCAAGATGGTTCCGGGGTTAGGCTCGCGCGTGGTTTTTGTTTTTATTACAGTATTCCTTGCTCCGTCTTCATTTTTGCAAAGGTGTTTGAAGGAATGTTTGAAACTTGGCTCACTCGCTGTGTCTGTGTGGTGACTTTTGTTTTTTTTGCTAAGAAGTGTTGTTTCATGCAGACAGCCTTTTTATATTAACAAGGTGAGGGTAAGAAAATGCATCGGAAAATGGAATGGTGTGAAACAACTTTGTAAGCAGTTGTTTGTTTTGTAAATTTTAGTTTCTTGGCGTTGTTTTAGAGTCTTTCTATCCTTTTACTCGATTATTGGTTACCTTTTTGTTCAATTTTGTTTTTTTTAGATATCTTGTTTACTATAATTTGCATGCTAATTTGTTTTCTCCATACCGGAAACTTAAAGACAAGTAGAAGTCGTTTATCGTTTAAGAGAATTATTTGATTCGTTTTGAAATATAAAAACATATTTTTTAAGTTGTTTTAAACCACTTTTAGAGTTTTATTGGCAGTAAAAATTAAATCTTCCATCAATATAAAAAATATAAAACATAAAAACCAAACATGGTATAAAACATGGAGATTGCATACTGTCAGGTGGGCACTCAAGTTACTAAATGTTACACTCATTGCTATGCACACAGTAAAATGCTTAACGTTTTTCAATGCTTGTGACGAAAAGGTTTTTAAAGGCAGTTTTTAAACTCTGTTTAGTCGTTTATTTATTGGTTTTAAGTCTTTTTTTTTATAGAAAAATTGTTTGAAAAATATATTTTTACCGGAAACGTTCTCCTAAAACCGAACCTCGTATAGAAGTCCAACACTGAGTAGAAAGCCAACTACATTTTCTTACCACATTTTATGTGCTGTTGGTTAAGATTGTTGGACCGCCCGGTTGGACTGCAAAAAAGGCCATTACAGTATGCCTCATTCCGTATGTATGTGAATTACCGGAATGTTTTTTTTACTTATACCTTTTTTGTTTTGTGCACGGTGTTATAGCCTGCCGTATATGTAAAACTTGCACATAAAAATCACCATCTACCGACCCAGCAGGGGTTTAGAGAACGTGAACTTATGGCTGTGTGTTTGGCAGCTGGCATATGCGAATGGACGGCTTTTTCGAAGTTACTTTTGCTCTTCTTTTTTACAGGTGCTGCTAGAAGATACAGTTTTGTAAATGCACGTACAGGTAAGAAATGCGGTACGTGAGCAAAAGTACTCAGATAAGAAGCGAAGAAACGTGAGACCATGTTATGAAGTCGAAATAGAGAGATAGAAGAAAAAATATGCTATAAAATAAAGAATCGCAGTGAGTGTGTCTGTTTGCAATAGTTTTATCGAACTAGTTCATAGCTGTAGTTAACAGTTGTTTCATGAAGCAATAGACCAATAGAGCAACAGATCTCTGTTTTGTTGTATTTTGCTACAGGTTATAATACTTAAGATACATCCTGATTTTTCAAAAATTTATATACTAAACTTCAAGTTCAAGGGCGCACTTAATTTTGTTGTAAACGATTGATCTGCTCGTGTAGTTTCTTCGCTGTTTCGTTTTAGTCTGCACAATTTTATTCCTCATGTCCTGCATGAACGCACTAGTATCTACGTTCTTGTATCCTGTCTCTGAGAGCACTCTCCCGTAAACCCAGTATCTCAATCCCCAAGCAACAACCACTCACGGTGGCATCCGCAAAGCCTACTTGTAGGCGAACATTCACTAAAGACTTATTTTGTTTTTATAGTGAAACGCCGTGATAAATAAAAAAGCCTTACTTAAATCACACCAGTTATTAGTACAATATTTAGTACAAACCCTATGTCTGAAAACTAAGCTCCGCATCGCAATTTGAAACTTATACGTCAAATCAAGAGACTATTGTTAATAAGCATAAGTTAATAGAAGTATCATCTATCACAAAAACAAGGCCATTAGAGAAAGTTGTTTGTTCTAGTGATGGGAAACCGATGGTTTAATAGGTCTTCTTCTTCTTTCATGGCCTAACGACCTCTTAAGGTCATGCCTGCCATTTCTGGCTTACTAGACTAATTGATACCGCATAGTTGGTTAGTCAGTCCTCACTATGGGGGAACGGCCCAGATGAGACTTGAAATCCGGTCCTGCCGTGTGAAGATCGGCGCCGCTGTCGCATCTACCGGCCCCCCGGTTTAATAGGTATCGATGCCAAATAGCTCCGTGAGGATTTCAAAACTGCATCTAGAATATATATCCATCAATTCCCATTAGGTTAGTCATGCTCGGTTATAAGTACATTGAAAAATAAAACGACATGTATTAGTATGCCTTTAATTATTGCATATTTTAGAAATTTGTTCCAAATCGACTCAAATTATTGATATATTATACGCGCATACCAAACGAACGCTGCGCGCGACCTACAAGCGTGTTGTGGTACGAGGAAACACTTTCACTAGCTCGAATCCTGATACATTGCCAACAATATCTTCGACCGAACCGGCGCGCGACCGAACGAACGCAGACGGCATACCAACCTTATCCTTGGCGATGCCTAGACCATCCCAGGATTATCGTTTCAGCAGTTCATTAAAGCACCGTTTTCGAAAGCACCGCGAAATCTGTCCGTGGTTTGAAGGTACGCTTAGCCGGGTGCGAACGGGTCGTACCGGTATCATCTCGTGTGCCCCGTTGGGACCGATTCCGGCACACGCTTAGTTAACATTATTTGCGGATTGCTGCCATAAGATGGGCTGCTCGAAAAGGGTATCGGCCCTTTTGCACTCGATGGCACAATTCTCACACCAGAACGTTGTCGGTAAGGACGCGCAAGGATGAAGGTTCATATTCTTCGACCTTGTGTAGTAGCCCCCTGCATCGGTTGACTACCTTTGCGTTGGTCAAGTTTGTGGCCAAGATGATGAACTTGGAGGATCGGTACGGGCGAGTCTTCGTTGGGAAGCGGTAGAGGCCGGGGCACTGTTAAACTGGACTTCGATCGTCGACCCAGTCTCGGTGGAGTAAGGTTTAAGAGCTGTTGACAGGTAGGTGGGTAGAGATTCTTTGGGCCCCAATGCACGCTCGTTTGTCCAGCCTTTGCTATGCTTCAATGTATAACACCGTGTCCTTGGGCGATATAGATGGGATTGCTATGTCTTGTCGTTGTTAAGTTGGGTACAGTGTAACGTTACTCTTATTCACACTAACGAAAGGTTGTAGTTAAACTGTCTAACGATGAGTTACGGGTGTGAATGAATGTCCATCAAAAATCTTTGACATCGATCGGCTTAGTCGGTGTGTATCATGCTAAAGAGAGGGCTGAGACTTACAATTTACGGTTGAAAAAGTTTTCTTGGATACTTGATTCAACTTGATTGGAGTTCGAAGGAGCAACACCAGGATCTCACTTAGATATCTTAAATCAAATAATGTATCTAATTAATTTACAAATAAAATTTAAAGAGAACTATTTTGAAACTACGTTATTTGTCGGATTAACACAAGTCGGCAGAATAAATTGACGAAACATTGTACCACAACAATACAAAACATCAACTTGCTAGTTAAACCTTGTTTACTCTCGACAAGCAAAACGTTAAACACACGGTAAAGAAAACGAACCAAGTAAATCTGCCCCATAAGTCACCAAGTAATGTATTTATCTTACTGGAAAATATATTCCAGCCATCTTGATGCCACCCGGCCAGTTTAAATCGACCCAACAGCTTACGGCCCTCGGGCAAAGTTGTTCAATTTTGCTGTCAATTTGCTCATCCCAACGCACGTCCCGAAGACGGTATACGACGTATGTCCTTCGGCAGGCCGGGTTCGCCTCGGTATTAAATCAAACCCCGATGTGCGTTTTATTATCCACCGAGGGCTCATCCCAAACTCCCTAACCCTTCTGCCTTACGCCCGCAATACGAAGCCTCCCCTTCCGTTTTTATGATGCATTGTCTGCCGGCATGCTCTCTTCTTTTTTACCCTCTTTGGCGAGAAAGAGACAGTGTGTGCGTGTGTGTGACTGTAACACAGCTCAAGTGGCCAGCCGGTAAGTTTTTACAATGTTGCGAAAGGATATCCTTCCGGGACGGCTCAACGATGGGACGGAACCCAAAGCGTCTGTAAGTAACGCTGTAAATCAAATACAACGACGCGCTCCGAAGATCCGACCAGTGGAACTTCGGATGGAACTTAGAAGGTGCGACAGGGTCGGAGCTGTCTTGTGTAACGTGTGTGCGGATCCAGCAGAAAGAGCTTAGGCGGTAAGGATTTTGTACGACTGCAGCTAATCGTTGCATATGTTAACGGGCATGGTAGCAAGTGCTTTAAGGAGGAAGGAGATGAACGAAACAGAAAAAAAGACAGGAACGATAACAAATGACATATTACGTGGCTCGTTGGCCATTGGGACGCATACGGGATTTAAGGCAGAGGTTTTAGGAATTGTAATACAATGTGAATGACATATTTGTTTGCTTAGGATTTTAGCTAAAGAGCAAAAGATCCAATAATTTGTAAGGCTAAATAGTCACTCAGAGATTAGAATTAGCATTTAGATATGTACAATGCGTAACATAGGCATAAGAGATCTTTGTTTTTTTTTGGAAAAAAATAAGATATTGAAGGAAAAGGAAATTCTAGTCTTTTCTTCGCGAAAATTCAAAGATGGTTTTAAATATACAAAAATACTATTGAAAGACATATCAAGAGGACCATTACATCTTATAAAAACGTAAAAGTGAGGTTGTGGAGCAGATTAATTTACAAAAAAAATTGTTCTCACACTTTTGGGTATCTCTTCCTAACGCCTATAAACTTTATCACAAACCTATGCGAAGATTTTTGAAAAAAAAAGATGTTAAATGTCACATTTCGTTGGAAAATGGAAAATAATACGCCTATTAATACACAATCCACAAACTCGCTTATGTTATTGTTTAGTAGTAGATCAGTTAAGCGTAGATCTTTAAGGTAAGGTAAAAGCTGAAGAGGGCCCCAATCTAGAATATTTTGTGTACAGCACTGTGAGCTGTCATTTTGCACAGTGTGTTTTCCTTGTGGCCAAAACTGCATCAAACAACTATATTGTTCAATATTGCCTAAAATGGTTTCTACACATCGTATAGAATATGAAAAGTGAACTCAAATGCCTTAAATAGAAGCGTGGCTAGAGTAAGTGTTAGTAATTTTAGTGCGGATTTAACTGCTGTAAGGGGTTTAATTTTGTTGAAGCACGCCATTAGTCCTTGGTTTGTTAACAATGGGTTAGCATGGGTTTCTTTTGGATGATGAATTTTGTGATGTTGCCGTTGTGAAACTGTTATCATGCATGTTAGACATTGATCATTATACTCAAAACATGCGGAAATCATTGTTGTTTTCAAAATAAAACACGAGAAATCTTGACGAAACAGGTTCTAAACTATGTAAAATCGTATAAAAGAGTACGAAAAGGCCCTAAAAACGAATGAAACTGGCCGAAACGAATGTTTGTTGAGTTTCGTCTATGTCCGAGACAATGTTTCCCATGAATATGTTCCAAGTCCAAGAGGCAGATGGTAAAGAGTGGATGACTCCCCATTGTCAAATGAAGAGCTAATGAGAAAGAAGCCGGTGTTTAAATTAAAATGTTTGCCTTATTTTCTTTTAATTTATTAAACTATTTTTTACCATACTGAAAACACACTGTGCAGGCTACGCTACATGTGCTGCGATTTTGCATACTGTTAGGCGTTCATCGAATTTTAGTACATGTGTCAAAAGCAGTGGTTTAACGGATATCTTTAGCTGTCATTGTAAATCTTAAACTTAGTAGTACAAACATAAAAACATGCGTTTTTTATGTATTACAATTTACGTAAAGAGATTGTAATTCTCCTTGTTTTCTTCCTCAATTCTATCAATCGACTGATTGGAAGCAATATTAAATCAATAATTCATCGTACGTACATCGCTAAAGTGATTGTTGGTCCTTCTCCTTCATTTACCCAGTGTCTTAAAAAAAAAAGATTTCCCAGGATTCTCGCACGCGTACAAACTGTTGCCAGCCTGCAAAGCAATGTGTTTGATTTTCCTATGTCCTGTCCTGAAACAAATGAGCAAAAGTTTGAGCCCTGCAGTAAATATATGTGCACGCCTTTCTGTTCGATGGACAACCGGCTTACGCACGCACACGGTCATGTGTGAGAGGGTGGAACAGAAGCAACGCGCTGGTGGGTTTGAATATGAACCGTAACCGAGAAGCTACAACTACACGGACCTAACAAGCTATAAAACGGAAGCGGAAAGGGTTTTCTTATCCAGCCAGCCAGCCACCCGCCACCATTAAACACGATCCGCATCGGTTTGCATTTTCCACGTGTTTTTCCTTGCGTTCGCACAAATTTCTGCTCATTGCTGCCGACATGGGGACGACGACGACGACCACCATGCGCCTCCATCGGAGTACCCGTACATATGGAAAACGGGGTGGCAGCCTGCTACCCTTTTTCCACCACCACCAACGGTCCATTTTCATTCTTCTATTTGTTTTGTATTTTCCACCCGGTTTGGGTGGCAATGCTTGCTCCGTCCTCGCAGTTGGGTTTGGTGGGTGTGAGGCTGTCTTGGAAAGCGTCTTAGAAAATGGAAAACGTCTTACAAGAGGCACTAGCCGAGCATCGATACGAGAGCCACTCGGTGTGCCTTGGAGTTCCTGGCAAAACATGAGATGAGGCTATCGAAAAGAGGAAGGGAGATGTGGGATGGTGGCGTGGAGGAAGGTGGGGATGAGTTTTCCTTTAACGGGGGTGTCCAGTCCCTTTCCATCCACATCATCTTTTCTCTTTCTATTCCTGTATATTACTCGAAGATCTCTCTCTCTCTCTTTCTCGTTCATTTTGGATGACCAGTAGGGTGTTGCGTGGAAGGCATCGCCCGGGATGAAAGGATGATGTTTGTGAGCGGTTTTGAATTTCAAATCGAATTCTCCGCCACCCTCCCCTTTCTCCTCCTTGTTTAAAGGGAGGTGGATCGGTGGGTGGTTTCGAAGACGTTCGTTACGTGCTGGCAACAACCACTGGACCAAGATGTATTTGTGCCACCCTATTTCTCCCGTATCGTTTCACCCGGGTTGGGTGGTCTCGTCCCTTCCCTTCGTCACACCCCTTCCGATTAAAAACCCACCCACCAACTCACCCACTGGAGCAGTAGCTAAGGAGCTCTTTCTTACTGAGAGGCCATCATTCCCTGGGACCGTTGTTTAAGACGTTTCACATCCTTGCACGTATGTATGCTTTATATTTTATCCTTTCAATTCTCTCCCTATCTATCTTTCTCTTTCTCACACACTTACACAACACAGTATGCAAACACATACAAGGTAGTGCCCCGCATTGCCAGGCGGTACCGAATCACCGAATCTTTATTGTTCCTCTGGGTAGCTGTTGGCAACCGGTGGGTGGTAAGTTTTGACTATGGTCCACTCGGAAAAGCGAAGAGAGGGCGAGAGAGACAGAAGGGCAATACAAATTTAAGTCAGATTTTGTGGGCTAACACTATTCCACGATAAGCACACCGGTGGGACAACGGTGGCCGTTTCAAGAGATTCAAGCTACCAAGCAAACCATTTTCCTCAGGACCTTCTGACCGTAGTTGGGAAGTTTTCCCAGATTTCAAGGCTTCTTGCTACCGGTCAGCAGTGGGGTAGACCGGGTTGGTGTAGTTGAAAATGTATGTGTGCGCAAAAGACGTTCCTGCTGGAAGTACAGCCCGTGCAACATCTTCTTAGACCATTTTCTTAGACCATTTTATGTGTGTACACGTCTTATCTTTAATGCATGCCGTGCCACACACACATACACACGTATGTGTGCTGAAAAGTTTGTGCATTCTGGGTGGGTGGTTGGCTGGCACACATACGGGTCCGGTTTGCACACACACATACACACACACGCAGCACGACACAATCGACCCGTGAGCTTGAAGTTAGCCCTTGGTGTGCAAACCACAGACACAATTCGCCACCTTTCACGTTGTTCTCATTCTCTCGCTCTCTTTCTCTCCCTCTCACACACACACAGCTGCACAGCTTCTTAAGGAGCTTATAATCCTTAGCTACCTAGAGGATAATGAAGCTTGTTCGTAGTGCAGAAGAGGGACAATAGAGAATGGGAAGGAAAAACAAAGGGGCAGCAGTATCCTTTATTAAGATCGACCGTCCGCAACACGTGTGTGAGAAGAGAGAGTGGCTGTGTGTGTGTGTGTGTGTGTGTACGCAATGAACGTCACAACCCCCATTTCCCCCTTTTTTGGGGTGAGTTTTAAAAACCCACCAAGAGAAGAGTACCGAGGTTTTGTTAGGTCCTGTCAGGACAGTGTCTGCCGTTTGGGTGTGGGTTGTCTTATGCAAATATAAAAGCAACGATCGAAAGAGATAAGAAACTGGGAGTTCCGGACAACGTCATGGAGTTGGGATGTCTTTTCCGGTTCGGCACGCACAACGACCATACGAGAAGCTCCGGCGTACATACATGGGAGGTTGCTGAGGATAGGTGAATTTTCTTAAGAAAATCTTAAACACTTCTGGTCGAGTTATCCACTGGACACACACCGACATGGGTTAGTACTACATACACACACACACACACACACACACACACACACACACACACACAGACACAATCTCATCTCACGTGCACACGTCTTAGCTGGTGGCGCTGTCTTAGAGATTATCAGTGTGAGCTTCTTCGGAGAAGCGAAGACTCCTACGAAGCTCGGTACGTCTTTTTCGCCGAGCCGCCTTACTCATGCACACATAACATACATAAGACATGTTTTTTTTTTTTTTTTTTTTACAAGGAGTTTAAATCTTCAAAAGACACCACTAGGGGCGACATGGGGCTTTTACCCAGTAAAAAATCTCCTTGGACCCTATGCACCCTCCCACGGGATCACCTAAGACCCTCCCACGGGATCATAAGACATGTGTGTATGTGTGTGCGTGTGTATGTGAGAAGTAAGCTTCAAGCCATGCATAATGCATAGTGCACGAAGTTCAAATAATATAACTTTTTTTTCTGCTGCTGCTGCACTCTGTGTTGGTCTTCCTCCAATTTCTTAGGCATTGGCTTTGTGCGAAGATGCGCATGTTCTTAGCGCACTATCCGTATGCAAAGAGAAGCAGTTGGAAGAGGAAGGAATGGAGGGAGGGAGGACGAGCGCATTAAAATTTGAACGAAAGGATTAGGTTGCATTTTATGCTCCAAATTGGATATCGATCACACGGACCCATTCCAAGAAGGTCACCATGGAGTAGGCTTTCAAGGATTGAGGAACACTAGCAACACTCGAACGCCACTAGCAGCTTAACGGTGTGCGTATAAAGTGAGCTAAAATAATAAAGCAATGAGCACGGATGGGTTTTGTAACAACAAACGAATTGTCTTCTGTTGTTGTTTAAGAAAAGGGATGTCCTATTAAACAACAGGCCAGGATAAACATTCCAGAAACGGTGCTTTGATTGGACAAATCAAAATAGTCGAAACAAAACTACTCCCTTCTAGTTAATTATGGCCGCGGGTGCTTTAAGCGATGGTTCGGCGCTGATCAACACCCTTAATTAGAGCCTAAACGGGAGCCAGGATTTTAATTGGGTGAGGTTTATCTTGCAACTGGATCGTGTTACAGCGATGCCGATAATCAAGTGTTGATAAATGTTTCAAAAATAAATCGAAAGAATGGGAACTAGTGCGTGTGCTATAGTGTGTTGTGATGTGGTCTAAATAATAGGAATTGTAATGATGGCGAAGCTCATGGCGAAGTGATTAGAGCTACAGTTGGAACTTTTGGCTCGTTTGGAGAGGTATCTACTAGAAATACACTTACTGGATCGTTGGTAATTAAATTAATTACAAAGTCGCGGGTATCCGGTGTACTGATATTATATTCCAATTATCGTCACTACAGCATGAGAAGTAATTTTCTAACTTATTCGTTTAATTAGATATTTAGCTTCAACTAAAATGTATTTTTACTGGTTTTAAACAATGTTTTATAAACTGATTTTCACAAATAATGAATATATTTTAGACTATGAGATATATTTTAAACTATTGTTTACCAGTATTTGTTGCTGGTTTGATAGTAATTACTAATATGCTAGGCATAATAAGTTGCAGCTTGTAAGTCTACTTAAGAAAATCTCTTGTGGACGTAACCCTCAATAGCTCTGTGCATCTATGTAGTTATGAGTAGTGTTTGGGGTTGTTCGGTGGTCTACATTTCGGAATGTTCCTCTATAGTGTGGACTAGGACGTAAGACTAGATGACTGACATAACCTAACAGGTTGTCAGGCCAAGAACAAGAGGTAAGAGAGCAAGTACTAAGACTTAAGTCCTCCTACAAAGTTTTCTAATCTCACTGAAGTTGAAAAATTCGAAGTGTGCGTAGAGCTAGCCGCTAACAATGAGGACTCGTAGTGTACTTCATAATAAGGATATACACTAAGTGAAATTAGCATACCACCCTGCATCAAGTACTGTCAAATACTTTGGCTGGTTTTGAGTCAGTTGCTACGAGCTACCACTAAAAGTGACGTTTGTTTCCAATGGTCTCAAAAAAATCCTCATTTTTTCGTTATAATAGGTCAAACAGAGCATTTTTAACATCGAAGAAAAGATGTAAATCAAAACATACCCTGATGCAGGGCTCTCTTAAAAAGAAATTGGACGAAAAATCTTTTGATTTCGACCCGTAACTGACGGTTCTTAAAAAAATGCCGGTCGTACAGACAAACATGGGAGGAAAAGTAAGCTCCTGGTAAATGAATGAAGAATTTGTAGAGAAATAGAGAATTACAAAAGAATTCTATCTTCCGATTACCAGAAGACATGTGCTTGTTCCGGCAACGAAAACAGACTATGGTATAAACGATTCTGCAACTCTAGTTTGAACAGAGCGACATAAGGAGAATCGTCTCAATTCGTCTGGACAAACGAACGGAAAAATGTTACTTTTTCATACGAAAAGCAGTACAATCCTGATCGTCCAGACGGTTGGCAATACTGTTGGCATGATCTACGAAAAGAAGCTGATGTTAAAATGAGCCGCAACTTTGATGGTTTGGGAAGTTTGTTGGACAAGCTTCCAATAGGTTGCATTTCAACGTAAATGAAGTGCGAATATTACACCGATATACTGGAGATACGGAGATGAGTTGAACTACATTGAGCTCTCAAAGACCCGGTGAAGAATATGGATATTATCTTTTACAACATTTCATTACGAGTTACGAGCTTAAACATAAAAACAATTCATTTGAAGAACTATAATGTGGGCTCATAAAAGTCAATACAATATTATAACTTCAACACCTTTTGTAAGACGAAAGAAGTAAAAAGCTTTACGAATAAATCTCAATTTTTGGGATATTTTGTACGAGAAATATCGTTCCAATTACTCAAACGCTTGATACATCTTGCGACTGATTAGCAATTACGCATCGTGCTACTTTGTTGCCTGCAGAAAATCCGTCGGATTAATGTATTTTTTCTACGAACACACGAATATTAGAGCAAACAAACAAAAAAAGGCAATTTCTCACTACCATTTCTACGTTTCCGGTGGTGAATTGGTTCAGTTTTTCCTCACAAATAGATGAATTCTCTTGTTCGTGTCTGTGTGTGTCTGCCGCGATGCAAACCCGATGCCATGCGTGCCCCGTTCATAGTTGTGCAAAAATAGTGCAACGGATGGAAAAATAAACAAGTATGAAAAATGAGCAAACTCGTAAAAAATGGGTAAACACTGTGGGCCAACAGTGTGATGACGATCGTGGATGCGTTCACGCTGGTCGGTGGAATGAGATGCAACCCAATAAAAAAAATAATTGTAACAAAAATGCTATAAAAATGACTACACGGGTTATGTGAGTGAGTGCCAGGGGGCCATTTACACTTGTAGTTGAAGACACAGAAAGGCTTTGGCCGTGCTTGGCAGAGATAAGAGCGACCGAGTGTTGATGAGATTAAAAGATGCAATGACGTACCAGGTGAAGGAGGCGTGAGATGATACAAAAAAAGAGGTTAAAAGAAAGAGGCTACACTTTAATAGGTCATACTTTGTGTGGACATTCGGTGAGGTTTGACTCACTTGGAATATTTTTGTGAAAGATTTTTAGAAACAATCTTTACTCAACTGAAAGTCGTCCATCGTAGAATAATTTATAGCAAACATAGTCTTGTAATTACACCTCCCAAATAGCATCAGTTATTATTTTTAAATTTTTAATACACTTCCTTTGGGACACGATTTCTTTTTCAGCTTCCCTTCAAACACATACACACACACTGTGCAAACAGTGCCGTTTACTTGCATCGGTGCAATTCACAATTATCGTGCCACAACACAGCACCATCAACGCGCCCTTCACATGTCACGCGCGCACGATCATCTTTTTCCAGCGGTGAGAAAGCAATATCACCCAGCAGATCATTTGTTTATCTATCTTTCTAGCAAAACGGTTTCTGCGTGTGTGTGTGCTGCAGAGTGTGAGATTCACCAAAGACGATGGCGGACGAAGTTCCTCAAACACTTTTTTTTTATTCGTTCTTTTCTCTTCGCCCTCAATTCTTGCACCACAGAGTGGCAGAGTGCAACAGACAGCAGGCAATGCACCGGCGAACGATCCCCCTGGTGGGCTAGTTGCGCTCGGGGTTAGTTTAGCTTTGCGAAAAAAAAGAACAAAGTAGCGAAGAAGCTCGCGTGTTTATTGGGTGGGTTTTTTTTTATATTGTGGTGTTGTGGCATGCATTTGTCTGGGCGTTGGTTTAATCATGGATAAAATTGGAATTAGTCAGCCTCTTGGAAAATGGTTTCGTTGTGCGATAGTTGCGCAGTTTTAGAAGTAACAAAATATTTGCAACAGAGGTATACATAATGGCCAAGCTATATTTTCTACAACTTTAAAGTATTGACTAATATCTTGTAATCTGTATCTTTCTGCTTCTATAGTTTGTTATTTTGGTATACCTTTGTGCTTTAGAGTGTAAAACGTTAAATCTAAAAAAGTTTTAGTTTTATCAGTTATTTAGAATGTTTGCAGACTTTTTCCTAATTTTATTTTGCAATTTTGGTGATTTATTTGTTTGTTTTCGTATGTTTTTCATACTCTTCAAGGACGGCGTATTGCTGCGTTTTACTTTTCATTAATGTGCAATGTAAAAAGTTTTCATATTTCCATAGTTATTTACTTTAATTTCTTTTTTCTCTACATTTATACCTTTTTTTAAGTAATATTAAACTTTTCTTAACTATTTTGATTTTTCTATTTTCTTATGCTAGCGATTTGTCATGTTTTACGTATGATTGGTTGTTTAATTATTAATTTATTAATTTTCGAGTGACTTCTCGTTGTAGTATTCTTGAGATTTTTATATCTGTTTTCATTTTATTGGTTTATATTTGCGAAATTAAATGTAGGTTAAGTACATTTATAATTTAACACTTGTTTTTAAGGTAAAATTTACTAGTTTCAAATACTGTTTTTATATTTACCTATTTTTCGCCTTTCTAACTATTCAATAAGTTTAAAAATTTAAAATTATTAAAAAAGTATTATTAAAATTGAATAAAAAACTATAAAAATATTGATAAAAACATATACATATATACAAAAATCAAACAAAACAAAAGCAGCAAATATCACTCTGAACCGTACTAAATAGCAAAGTAAACCAAACTTGGTCCCAATCTCCATGGAATGCGTCTTTTTTGTGTACAAAAATGCAAATGCACCCGCGTGTTACTTCTCTCTCTGTCTCTCTCTCTCTCTCTCACACACACGCACTCACACACATACACGCACACACATACACGCACACTGTGTTTTGTTTTTGTTGCTTTCCCGTGGTTCCTTTGGGTGCGTTTAGTTCAACTTTGGTTTTATTTTATTGTTTGCCGTGCGTTATGCGCTTCTTTCTTACAATTCCGGGCCAGTTTGACGAGTCCGACTCGATCGACCGCAAACTGTCTCCCTGTGTTATATATACAAATTCCGCTTCTGACTCTCTTTCTTCCCCTCCCTTCCCAAATCTGCTGCCCTTCTCCCGACCAAATGAAGCTAGAAGTGTGATGCGAACGAAGAAAAGAAACTGGAAACGATTGACACAAAGAGTGCAGCCACGAGTCTCATTCGTCGTAAGGGCAAAAGTGCAAGCACCCACCCCCTGCCGAAGAAGGTACGGAGGAAAGGGGGCAGAGGGGGGAGAGGAGGGAAATAATCATAAAAATAATGCACTTTTGCATTACATTCGCGGCTGGCAACACGCATACAGTGCCAGTGTGCGGCACCGGTCTTGACGTTCCTGGTTTCTTCTTCCATTCCGGTGTGCACTTTGAGCCGTACCGTAAATTTGCGTACGGATCTGTCTGACTCGCAGGCGGGCTATGGGGCTATGGTTGATGGTTTGTGCGGCAGCATTTGTCTTTAAGATGTACGGGCGCGCGCGTTGGGTCCGTTTTGTTGGCGGATGCATTTAGCGTCGATTGGCGCGCGTATGTGATTTTTTTTTGCTGCTGCTGCTGCTGCTTCCACCTTGTAGTACAAGCAGCAGTGGAAGCAGCAACGTGTACTTGTGTTGTATTGTTTATTTTTTCTAACCCCACCCCTCCCCCACGGTACTATAATCATACCGATGTATATGCACTGTGGATGCATCTTGTGGCATGTGCGTTTGAGGTTGAGATTTGCTGCACGGTTCGTTTCCATTCGATAACATTGCTGCTGTAAGGTGATTTCATACTTTTCGATTGGGAATACAAGATTCTTAAATCTTTTAACAGACGAAGTTTGCAATAAATTGGCAAATATAACACATAAAGGAATAGTTTCACAAAAATCTTTCCTTTAAACGATAAGAAATCTTAAAATAATATATAAAATAATAAACGAATGTCAATTTTTTGTTGTTTTAGCTGGATTAATTTATTAATATTTTAAATCTCATCTTATTTTATGTGGATCAGTTATAGATTTGATAATAATATAAAAATATTTACCATTCCAGGTACTTTCTGTTTCGAAAAGCAACGAAGGGACACGTTAAACACAATTTTTGCTAGCCATTGAGTTATGGCAGTGGACAGTTGCACCATCTAATAAGGTCTTAAATTAATCGTTACAAAAATTTAAAGAAGACTCTTAAATATCTTGCCACTAAGAGCTTTGCATGCAATTGTAAAAGTTGAAAACATAAAAAAATAATTCTTATTTGACGATAGTTTGAACCGATCTACAGTGATGGACAACAGTTCAGGTATTTTTTTTTATTTTCTCCTTCAGTTATCCAGCTGTCGTTAGCCTACATAACAAGATTTTCAACGCATCATTTAACATGTTTAACGCACTACGAAATACTACAACATAAGCTTAAACATTGTGCCGTAGTAATGGAATAAATAAATAAATAGCACGCAAATAAATTGTCAAACTTAGCTATACAAAAAGGTCCGTATACTATTTAAACTTAAACAGAATTTGACATTGATATTTAGCGTGCTGTAGACTTGTACCATTTTCAGCAAAGGGTCATTTTCACCAAAATTAGTCGTTCTGAAATCTGTGTTTAAAAATGCCCTAGGTCGTAGTATCCTACTAGGTGCCTGAATACTAATCTTCTCCAGAATCGACGGGGCGTCAATATTACCTGTTAGCGCTTGAACTCGAGGGTCTAAACGAAACCTAAAAATGTCCTATGGGATCGACACTGTGACAAGGAGAGGGGATTTTGGGAGAGAGCGAAAGGAAAAAAAGTGTACGATCGATGAATAAAGCAGAATCAGTGAAACTATCGTCAAGACAAGTCCTCTAACATTACCACTGATCAATTTATGAAAAAATATGCACTGTGCCGTCATTCTTCTATGTTCAAGCGATTCTAGTCCGAATAATAAACATCTAGTATCATCTAGGACCATGGAAGACGATAAAACATAAAACCTTACGCTGAATCGATTCTATCCGGTTAACTATATATTGTTGCGAAGGAGTCCATATGATACTGGCAAATTTTAAGATCGGTCTCGTTAAGTATTCGTTCCACCAAATTATTTCGTTATAAAAAACACACTGGCTTCCTTGATTTGTTTTACGATTTTACAAGACTTAGGTGGTCAGATTCTTTTGTCAATTACTGTACATAAATATTGAAAAAAATCTCTCTTCTTAATTCTCTTCATCGTGCTTAAACTACAACCTCGGAAGGTCAATATGTAAAGGATCTACACTTATTTACCCATAGCCCACAGCCTTAGCCATTAAGTTATTTTACCATAAAATAATCACAAATATTTTAATATAAAGAATTATATTTAGAATTACTTTTTTCTGAACTAATAATCATTTTCTTATTTTCTGTTTGTTTTCAAAGTAAATTTCAGCTAAATAATCAGTTTAGAAGGGTTTAATTTGTCACAGAAAATCGTTTGGTAAACACATTGCATACCTTAAGGATGATATAATAAATGTATGCAATTCGCATGCCAAGATTTCTCTATTTGAGCCTGTAATTGGAGCTAATTAGGTAAATGTATTTATTATACTTAGTATTTCCCCCGGGGCGGCCCGGTGGTGTATCCGATAGTGGCGCTGGTCTTCACACGGTAGGACCGGGGTTCAAGTCTCATCTGGGCCGTTCCCCCATAGTGAGGACTGACTATCCAACTATGCGGTAACAATAAGTCTAGTAAGCCAGAAATGGCAGGCATGACCAAGAGGTCGTTAGGCCAAGAAAGAGTATTTCCATGAGTTCCTGAAAACTAATTGGACGCCAGGCCCTGTCTACTAGACGTGCTCCGTAGAAGCAGGCCATAAAAGAAGAAGATGCTCAGTATTTATTTACAAAAATATATAATAGACATAAGAAATACCCTTACAAAACTTCAATTACCTAAAATGTACTCATGCAAGCAGCTTTCTCTTTACGGAAATTAAATTTCCTATCCACGCATTAAACACTATTTCACACGTCATTTGCGATACCGGGTGGGTATGGTCATGCTCTAATAAACAGGTGAACTCAATCGTCACTTAACGAGCGGTCAATTTACATCTTTTCCGGAGTGTCAAAACAAAAAAACTTCTTTAACCCCTGGACATGCATCACCCTTTTTGTTGGTCCCTTTTTTTGCTTCTGCCTTGAAATCAAAAGGGCAAACAGGCGGCTCGAG
This sequence comes from Anopheles maculatus, assembly GCA_002091835.1. Classification (NCBI taxonomy): domain Eukaryota; kingdom Metazoa; phylum Arthropoda; class Insecta; order Diptera; family Culicidae; genus Anopheles; species Anopheles maculatus. The sequence goes on from KZ062777.1 coordinate 87,944, forward strand.
TCATTATCCTTTTCGTCACATTGCTGCCGACCGGTTGGTTTCCTTTTTCGCCCCCGAAAAACAACCCTTTTTTCTTACCAGTAATTTCCACTTTCATCTTGCCGCCGTTTTATCCCCAAAATGCCACAACGGAAGCAATGAAAGGATGAACGATGTATTTAACCAGATTGGTGAATAAGGGTTAACCGCACCGGGTCAACTTCAATCACGGTCCTCCGATGGGATTAACCATGTTTTGACCATTCTGTTTGTTGCGAGAAATTCGTTTTAAGGGAAAAGCGGCGTATTTCGGCGTATCAGATAATTCACATCCGTCAACCCCGTTCACAGGCTGGGCCATTGACCCCATTTTTTCTTTCTCCCTCTGCGGGGTTGTTCGCAGCTCGTAAATGTGCGTCACAGCGGGGTAGCTGTGTGTGGCATGCCAGCAAACAGCTGTTCGGAAAGCGGGTTGAACGATCTGCTTACAGGGAAGCTGTGGGAAGAGGAAAATGAGAAAAAGGGGGAAGAAGGAAAAAAGGGAGATACAGACACCCAACAAAAAAAAAGGCATATTCTTTCGTGCGGTCGGCTTGTTTTGGGTGGATGGGGTCGAGTTACACGTTCAAAACAAAACTGACCATCCGCAAGCCGGCATTTGCTGGGAAAGGGATAAAAAGGAGGTTTGTTTTTTAATTTTAATTTCTGGTTGCGACTTTTAAATGCACTCTTTGTTATCTATTTTCCTCACCCTGGTGGAGGGAATGGCCGTAAACGCAAATGTATTGGATTCAAATTAATGTATCCATTTCATTACAATTGACGGGTTTATGGTGACTTTTTTTTGTTGCTCTCTTCTCATGATTCGGTTTATCATTTATAGCAGAGCGGCAAAAAAACGCAAAACAAAACATAAATTGAAAGCAATTAAAATAAGCGAACGTGCATAATCAAAATGGTGTGAACTGTTAAAAGGTGTGTGATCACCAATTGGTGTAATTATTGCGCGTTAAAAACGCTAATTAATTGCTCGCTTATTACTGTCAAGTTTTGTCTGTTGCCGTGATGTTACATTAGGACTTTTTCCTGTGATTTGTTTTGAATTATTCTCGAGTAAGCATGAGGTGGACATTCGTTCTTGGTGGGCAATTTAGGCAAGGCAAGACCACGAGCTTTATAAACTGCCATCTTAGAGCCTTGAATGTCGCGACTTGAGCGGAGAAAAGAGTCAGATACGCTCTTCAAGAATTCAGTCTATTACAATGTATTTCATTTGTGAAGGATTTTCCATAAAGGAGGATGTGTTCTTTACAACAAGCAAGTAAGTAAGATATATTTTATGGTAAAATAGCAATATACGGACGTAAAAACGCATTACGAATGAGCGGTTCTTTACAAATAAAAATAAAGTAGTTCAAATAATGTAAACAATTGGATTATTATAGCATCAATATTCTATTACAAATGGTAGTTCATTTAAATCTCTAAATTTTAAACCATAGTTCAACACATCTCTTTGTAATCTCTAGAGGTTGGGCAGCAATGGATCATTAATCTCCAAACCAAACAGTCCACAACTATTCCACACTAAAAAAGGGAATGTCCTGTATGTTAGATTGATGTGAAATGTTTTATTACAAATCATTCCTCATTGTCGCATACTTTTCTAACCGTCAATTAAGTTAGGCAGACGCTAATACAGGCACACAATGCGATCCTGCACCAACCAAACCATAAGCACGGTATGCGTTCCACGCGGACGCGATCCAGTGGGGGTGGGTTTAGGTTAGGTTGAGATGTGCAATTGATGGAGGGGAGATGGGGGGTCTTTTTTTTCTTCGTTCTTCGCCCTCTCACTACTCTCCTGATATATTAAAAACGCTCGCGGAGGTTGTTTAACGCAGTGAAAATGCAGCAGCAACGCTACAACAGTGAAACGGTATTGGTGGCGATGCAAAACTGAAAGAAAGAACTGAAGAAAAATAAAAAGGCACGCGAAAGGGGAGGGCGATGAAGAGGGGGTTTGGAGACGGGGTGTGTGTGTGGAGGGTATGAACACTCGTCAACCAGCACGATGCGGGAGAGATTTTGGGTAGCAAAAGGTAGCCTGGAACGTGCTTTATGAAAAATTTAACAAGTTTATAGCACAAAATTATAGTAAATTCTAGTTTTTATTGCACGGCACAGTATCAATCAATCAATTAGTAGAGCAAATCAGTTTGTATTATGATAAATGTATCCATCAATCACTAAGGCTCTAATAAATCATCTAAATAGACAACAATTTTCTACAAAAAAAATCCACCTAATCTAATGTGCTATAAATAGTACAAATAGTCAAATAGTAATAGTCAAAATTATAGCTGTTAATTGACTTCAAATGTGACTGTATCGCACACTTAGCTTTTTGACATTTGTTCCCTAGGCCTACTGTAGTTCCATGCCAATCAAACCGGAAACCTACATCCCTGTGTGTGTGTGTGTGGGTAGGCAAAGACTTTGGACGACATTTAAAAAAAGAGCCGTTCGTCAGACACCAGGCGTCGTTACACGTCGCCATAAGCACATGACGGATGGTCGCTGATGACGACGACGACGACGGCGACACTGATGATGATGATGGTGTGGCAGTAAGGACTGTGTAGGGACCGTTGTCGCCCGCTAGTGCCAGCGAAAGTTGTTTAAATAAGAGCAAACCGCGAACCGTGCAGGGGCCATAAAACTAATTCCGTGCGTTAGCTCGCGTCATACGAATCGCTGCGCATTCGAAGGGCACGGTTGTAGTTGTGTGAGGGAGATGGATAGCGTTTGTTAGAATAAATAAAACTAGTTTCCTCCTTTCCCACACATCGATCCTTACCGGTTCCCCTAGCCACCGGAAGTCGACATGTCGAACTGAAACACCTTGAATGGCTTGTAATGTCCTACAAGGCTCAAAACATTGGGTAGTCTACCGTTATGTTGACAACTTCAAAAAAGGAAACATGCAAAAGCGACTCACCGATACAAAATTCCATATAATGCAGCGGCAACTGCTTGTAGACGTTGCGGACGAAGAACAGATTCTCCAGTATGTAGGACAACCGTAGCAGGAACAAACTGTCCACGTCCGTCAGATTGTGACTGTCGTAACCGGCGGTCAGCTCCTGCACATTCTCGACGATCGCTTCCAGCCGGCGCACCGTTTCCCGTCGGCCATCGGACCACCCGGTACGGTGGACCCGATTCCGTAGCCAGTAGTCGTGATTGATCAGGATCTCGTTGAGGTACGACTCCATCGGTTCCTTGAGCGGTACGTTCCGCAACCGTAGTTCACCGTACGCCCGGGCTATGACACAGATTTCGTCCTCGTACTGGAGCCGCTTGATCGAGATGAGGTACTCGAACAGCTGCAGATTGCCGCGCCGGATTAGCAGATAGTACGCGAGATGGTCGTCCAGGTGTTGGGTTTCGCACCGTACCAACTCTTTCGCTACCTCCGGCAGCCGGTTCTCAAGGGCCAGCTCGGACGCGGTTAGACGCTTTTTGTTGAGTGCATTACAATCGGCACCACGGTCGACGAGCAGGGCCACCATCTCGAGCCGGTTGTGGCGGGCGAAGACGGCCCGATGCAGGGCCGTGTTGAAGAATTTGTCATCCCGCGCGTTAACGTCCGCACCGCCGTCCAACAGGTGGCGTACCCGGTCGAGGTCACCATTTTGGACCGACTCGAACAACATGGTGGTGATGGTTGTGGTCGTGATGTTGGTGATTTATTGGAGATCCTGGGCCGGCGTTAAAATGGAGATCTTTTTTTGCGACTCCGGGAAGCCATGGTGACTTCCTGTGGGGACGTGCAGCTGGTTTGAAGAGTCCCAAACACTTGTGCCAATTGATAGTATGGGTAGGATTCGAAAGTTTCTAGCACTGTAGTATGTACACTTACACTGACACCCTTACGAACGACATTCAAAACATCCGGATCACTTATTTTGTGTTGGTAAACTTCTTGTTTCTTTTACATATTTTATGACTACTAATATTTTATACACGTGCTATAATTATATTAATTACAATTTCACACTTCACCTTTCACTTATGTACAGACAGTTACAATGAAATTTCCAAATCGTGAGACTGTTGCATGAATTCGATTGCCGACGAGAGCGAGAGTTCTCGTACCGTCGTCCTTCCGTGCGGAGGACAATTTCGCGACAGACTGACCGAACGCCGAACCCAGGAACACCGTTTCGTTTTCGTTTGCGGAACACCCAGACACACACACACACATACACACCCAGGACGAATGCGTCGACGCGAAGAAAAAAAACAAGAAGCGAGACAGAAGCAAGGAACAGCGCGCGGGTGCCGCGTTTTGTGGGTCGCGATCGCCACGGTACTGTGCGCCCTCTTCTGAAGTTGTTTAAAAACCGATTCCGTTTGATTTCCAGCGGCGGTGCCGAAAGTTGCTTAAAACTTGGCAGCGCGCGAATCACTCACTCTTTCTCGTGTACACCCACACACACAAACACACGGCACATCGGTGTACATGTTTTCGCGCCAAAGAAAGGTTTCGCGGTGTACGCGCGTGGCGCCTCGTGCCATCTCGCTCAGACACACCCACGACGCATCAACCGACGATGACGCTCGGTGCAGCAACCGAACGAACGCATTTTGCACTACCAACTGGCCCGCCGTGTCGCGGCATACGGAGGTTGGGAAAAGCCGGATCCGATCTTAATACCGGCACAACGTTTGCTTATGTTTTGTTTCACCTTTTTTTTGTATCTGTTTAACATTTAAAACACTTTATAATACGCATTTTTAGCGCACGTGTGCTTTGCCTATTTTTACGCTTTAAAAGCACGTGTTCAGATAATTCTGCTTTGAATAACTCACTGATGATTGTTACGATTATTGTTGTAGCACCGTGTGCTTCTATTACTTGTTCACCTTTATTTCAACAAACACTGCTCGTAAAATAGTTACGGTAATAAATATTCAAAATTGTACTTTCAACAGCTTTCGTGCACTCGCAGCACAGACACCGGAATTTGATTCCACCGTTTCCGAGCGTTGAATTGAAAATGCGGCAAGCGAACAGTTTCGGAACGCTCGTTCTCCAAGCGGAGCTGGAATATTGTTAAGCGGCCTGTACACGAATGCAGTCAACGTTCATTGAAATGGTGCTGAAGCAAATATTTGAAAACACTTTTTTAAAATGAAAGAAAAACTATACAGACAGGAAGAAGGTTAATTTTTATTTGAAACATGCTTTTAAAATGCATTTGAATTCACCTAGAATCTATAAAAATATTGAATAAGAAGACATTAGTGATGATTAAATTGCATCATAACCGTTCCGGTTGTGTACCCATCTCTACATCTCAACTCCGACCGCACACGAACGCAAACCGAACGAAAGCGTGCTGCATTCGGATTTTGTTAGAGGCATTTGTATTTGCCGCCTTTTAAGAAATACAGTAAATAAGTTGCAAACATTGATACAATACTTTAGTTCGAAAAACTAAACTCGACCGTTATTCAAACGAAATGATCTTTTATCGATCCTAGCAAAGGCGGAACAATATCTCTCTAGGTTTTAGAGACAACGAAGAAGAAAAGAAGAATTTATGGAAACAGCAAAAACACAGTCTTTACGAAAATAATCGTTCCAAAAAAGCTGATGGCCGTTATTAGGTACTCTTTTGAAGCTACAGGAGAGCATCGAGATGTCTTGACCTTTTTTTAGCTTTCTCGACATAAATTTTCCTTTTGTGGAAAATATACTCTCCATACTGTTCTGATGGATATTGTTTCCAAGCGAAACTCTTGAATTTTATTTATTCTGCACTATTGTATTCTTTGTACAAAATACCAATTTCCTATTTTCATTTAATTTTTTATCGTTTACAATCCTAATTTTTAAATCCGTGTATACGTAACTTAAGGAAATGGATTGTTCGAGCTGTTTCTCCATTATCCGGGGACTCGAGCAGCTTGCGAAGATTCGAGCAGCTGGCAACACAGGAACGAACTGTCAACCGTTGAAATCAAAATCGCAGCGTTTTGTTTGTTGATTGCGCTTCTGTTTGGTGGGTATAGTTCGTTTCCTTTAAAAACTGCCTAAAGATCATCCTAAAACTGCATTTGAAATCGAAAGAGCGAATAATATAATCTTGAAATGAGCTCGGGACGTCCTTCCGAAATGTCGCACATAGTGGAATTCAACAGCCACATCCAATCGTACTTCATCAGCAGCACATACGGCAATGAAACGCTCGTGAATCAATGCTTGGAGGTGAGTGCTCGTTTTATCCCAACAATTAATCTCGATGAGCTAAATGTCTCTGTTTTCTGTCCGTAGCAATTGGCAGCGGCAAGCACCGATCACAAAACCTTCGATGTTTCCGTGTACGAGTGCAACATTTTCTTTGTCAACCTGCATAAACTCTTGAGCCACAGTATAAAGAAAACGAAACTCCTCTGGTCGGTGGTAGCGGTGCTAGAAATTGCTGTGACCGACGACGAAACGCGTATTGCACTGGTTGACAAGTTCCGGTTTCTTCCGGTAATTTCGCTTCTCCTGCTGGAAGTACATACACCGGAACAGCAGAAGCGCGTCCTTTCCCTTCTGCATCACCTTTCGTACGGTGCCACCATCGATGGACAGGAATTGTTTATCGAGCGGCTAATCCAGAAGCTTCTGAACATCATTGAACAAAACCACGAAAAGCAGGAGCGCTGCGAGGTAGCACAGCTTGCCCTGTCCATACTGGTGAACCTGTGCCATCGGGACCTATCGACGACGTTTGTGCTGACGCGAAACACGAACATATCAGGCTTTTGCAAACAGATAAAAAAGTTCGGTCTGCTCGCGTGCAAAATGTACATCATACTGGAGCAGAACGATTACATCAAGGAGGTCGACTTACACTATCTCCTCCGTATGAGCTTCGAGGAGGTGCGCCTAATGCTTGCGTCGAAGAATAGTTTCAGTTTGCGGCATGTGGTTGACTTTCTGCGCTACGTACGAACGCTAAGCAGCTCGCGGGAAGGGGAACCGGCCAAGGCAGCAGTTACGGACGAATACTTTAAGCGTGATTTGAAAAAGTTTTTGCTTGAAATTGCAACCTATTGGGCGGAGCGCTCACCATCGCCGGAGGGTGAGCCTTCTGGACGGCGAAAAAGGACAAAGGGAAAAGTCGAGCTGCGGAAGGACCGTACAAATGATGGATTGTTTGAGATTTTAGAGTGTATCGTGCTGCTCAAACCGGACGATCAGGAACTGTACAGGAAAATCAGTGAGTTCGGTCCGGTCGAGTTGATCAACAACGCACGGGACGATTGCTCGAAAGCCGTCGATCTGTTGCGCACGATAGTGGAAAAGAACCCGAGCGATACAGCCTTTGCCGAGGAGTGTAAAACCGTGCTCCCCAGGCTAATGACCACGATTACGAACAATGATGATGAGCGGCTTGCGATTGCATTTGCAAAACTGTTGTCCACAATCGGAAAGACGCTAATAACGTTGGACGATCCAATGAACGAGGTAGCGGAACAATTTTTTCAGCATCTTTTCGGGATCGTATTGAGTAATACGCGGGATTTCGGTTCGTTCGACTATTCACTTGCGGATGGACACGTTCGGATGTATCTGTGGGCGCTGCATACGTTCAGTGAGCTAGCTAACCTCTGTCCGACGCACTGGTACGCCAAGCTTATGAACCTGCTTAAACAGAAACCGATCCAGTTCTTAATCGCGAAAGGCTTAACTGGGGGAGCCGATGTAGAGTTGCTGGAAGCGTTACTGCAAGTGGTCGCTTCGACCGACTTTCCCAAGCAAGATGTGGCCCGAATGATCAATATGTTAAAAAGCAATCTTCCGGCGTTGGGTGGAAACAGCCGCGGGCCTCCATTTACACCGGAAAATGATAATGTACAACACACACAACCACCAACGGGATACACCTTTATCCGCACGCTCAGTAGAGATCTCCAGGAACGAATTGATCAAGCTGTGGTGCACATACAGGATGCGAAGGCTGCTGGGTTGATAAATGAGGTTGAAAAGTCGGAGCTGGTTGAGTTCTACACGCACAAAATAAACATGCAGACGAGCTTAATGAACGATTTGAGAAGCAGCTTAGAGGCGACAACGTCCCAGATAACGACCCTGACGCACCAGAATCAACTGCTGATGGCTGAGATTGAAAAGAACCAGAAGAAAAGTCTTCCACTCCTGTTGAAGGAGACAGCGTAAGTAAACACATATCGGCAGGTGTAGAAATAGTCAATCTTAATTCAAAATAATCGGGATAAAAAAGATACGGTAATAATAAGCCGCATTCTGAACACTATCCAGCTAAGAATTTGACGAATTTGGCAAGAAAAGAACCCAAAATCGTACATCAGACATTGGGCACCTTTTGGTAAATAATATTGTGCAAAAGAGTTACCTTTTCTGCACGAATCGCTTCGCAGAAGCCTTATATTCGCAGCACTCACATCCGTCTTTGTGGTATGGACTGTGTCAAAAACAAGTAAAGACCTTTTGATCGTATTCGAGAGGAAGGTTCTCAGATGTATTTTTGGCCTCACCTGTACTGTAGGACAATACAAGAGTACAATGACAATGTGCTGTGATTAGTGTTGTGTCGTGAGCGAAAGAGCTACCTTAATCGCTCCGCTCACCTTACTGAGCGAGGAGCACGATGTGCGATGTGCGAAAAACGCTCAGAAGAGCGCGATGTGCGGTGTGCGAATAGCACTTGAAGGAGCCTGTCGAGCTATGTATATCTAATAAGAATATACATAGCTCGACAGGCTCCTTCCATCGTATCTAATAGCGATATACAATTATGAATAGGTCAATGAGTAACACAATTAGGTATGGTGTTAAAACATTTATTCTAACATTTAGGTTTAAGTTGATCCGCTCTAGTTGACCGGTAGAAGAAGACTGCTTGCTGGCTCGTCGTCCAGTAGAACTTCCCATCGGCTGCTTGCTCCACGGTGCCATGCTGTATGTGACATTGCTAGAGTATCAGGTTGTACGCTGATGCTCCGGAGTCACGTTGGACAACACGGGACCGGGGTGTCGGATGCAACTCCAGCGTGGGAACGTACAGTGCTTAATTATACATAGTTCGACAGGCTCCTTCTAGTGCTATTCGCACACCGTGCTCTTCAGAGCGCTTTTCGCACATCGCACATCGCGCTCTTCGGAGCGCAATTCGCACTGTACGGAGCTACCTCTCGCTCACCGCTCACCGAGGTGAGCGAGTGCGGTTCGCTCCGCTCTTTGAAAAGAGCTACTTGACCCAACACTAGCTGTGATTAAGTTGGAATGATGGCGGTGATACGACTGCCAGAAGATTACAGTAAGCGATTGGCGGACGAGCCCAATTCCGGTTATGGCGTCTGTGGCGGTTATATTTGTAGCTATCTTACATTTTAATTTGAAACAAAAATTAAACATTCTTTGGTTTTGCATACATTTATAGGCTTGAAAATGAGAATCGTCTCCTCGAGCAGGAGCTGGTGCAAATGCGATCGGCGGCCGCAACGTACGATAAGAAAACGAGCCAGATGAAACAGGAGCTGGCGGAGTACATTAAAAATTACGGCGAAAAGAGTCAGAAATGTGCAGCCCTGGTGAAGGAGATCGAACACTTGCGTACGCGTGACGATAACTACGAGAAGGAAAATAAACGTCTTCAGCTAGAGTTGGCTGCTATGGTAAGCTTTGCAAAGAACATTTGCAGTAATCCAATCCTTAATGAACGTCTTTTCTTCTCGCTGTAGACTAAAAATCGAGATGATGCACGCAAGTTGCTCAAGCTCGGTGAGGAGGACCGCCAGAAGCTTACCGAACAGCGAGAAGCCGAACGAAAGCAGTACGAGTGTAAAATACGTGAACGGGAGCGTGACATTTCGAAACGCAACGATCTTATTCAGCAGCTGGAGCAAACGCTCGTTCAGCGTGATAGTACGATTGAAACGCTTGAATCGGATGGTAAGGATTTGCGAGAGAAGCTTAAAGATCGGGAAGATCGTATCGCGCAGGTTGAGTCAGAGTTGAAGGAGAACGAAAAGATACAACAAGCGATCTACAGTTTAATGAACAAGAACAAAAAGTAAATAGACGCACCTGGATTAATTTTGCGGTAAGCTGATTGTAACTAGTAATAGACGCATTTTTAACAAAAAACAATGGAAATAATTAAAGTACGTTTTCTTTCATTTAATTCTATTACAAAAGCAATTGAATTTCCAGTTGCACTTTGTGTGTTGTTTTTATTAGAATCACTTTTCCGCATCCTTTTCATGGTTTGATACAATTTTCCTACAAACATTTGCTATAAATTTGCACATAAAACAATGTAAAGTAAAACAGTAACAAAAACATTCATCCCAACCTATTATTACTTCTAAAGCGTGTCCTTGTTGATGATCTCGATGAGTTCCGGGTTGGCGAGCATGGTTTGATGCGTTCCGTCGATAATCTTCACAATCAGAGACGCGACAGTAAACTCGCTCAATCCGTAATCCTCCTCGACGTCACCGATTTTTGCGGACCGTACGAGAACGAGCGGTGATACGATCTTTTCCTTTGCTTCCGTACTCATGTTCATTGCTGCCTTTAACCGGTAGAACAGTACGCGCATCATTTTGCGTGCGTATTCTTCTGAAAATGGATTTGAATCGCGAGCAACCTCCATTAGCTTATCTACCCGTTCGAGGTACGTGGATTGATCCATGATGGGTTTTATGATGTCCTGAGTAGCCGTGGGAAGGACAAAGGATAGCACGAGCGTGAGGATTGCCATTTGAAGATGTTCGTCGTCAAAGCCCGATAGATGGTGACTGGCAAAGCGTTGCAGATACAACGGAGAACCATCGATTAGCATCAACTTTCCTTGTAGTGATCGTGCCTCCAGACGTTTCACAATCTCCAGCGCCAACAACGATCCGAAGGAGTATCCAATGACCAGGAACTGTTCCGCCTTGGCGAATACAGTCTCGAACATCTCGTCAAACACGGTGTCAACGATTCCGGCTATGGTCTGTTCGTCGGTAGCGTTGGCGAACGTCTGTAGCATGAACGTTGGAGCATTGATCTCGGAAGCGATATTGGTCCAGGGTGGACTGCAAACGCTTTCAATTCCCGGTATTAGCAGCACAGGTCGATCGTACTCGAGATCGTTACACTTGGAGGGAAGTCGTAGAACAGTGTAATGACTGTCGGCTTCATCACCGAAGCTGGCCAGCAAGTCCTCCAGCTGTAGCTGCTGAGTAGTGGCCTCGGCAGCTTCATTCTCGACCTTCGCATCGGCGAGCTTTTGGAGCTTGGAGAATGTGAGCGTACGAAGATCCTGAGGTGTCAGAATGATATCGAAGTCACGCTCCAGAACTTGTCGAATTTCTACGGCCATCAGAGAATCCATGCCGATGTCAGCGAGAGTACTCTCAACCGAGACGGACTTCATGTCACGAATGTTCATGATGTTCATCACGGCCTCGACGATGTTCTTCGCTCCACCACTAGAGCTACGCTTCTCGGCCACAACCATACTGGCCACAACGGGATCAGCGGTGGTGAGCAGCTGATCGAGTACTTGGATACAAGACGAGAGTCGTTGCTGCAATGTACCTCCGATCTCCATGTCGATCTTGTCCTCCTGCATGTCGGCAACAATACCGACCTCACCGATAGCTCCCCACTGGATAGCTTTTCCCGGCAGACCTTGAGCGACACGATGCTCGATGATTCGTTCCATGATGGAGTTCGCCATACCGTAGTTAGACTGACCGGCATTTCCTCGCCCACAAGACACACTGGAGAAAACGACGAAGTGCTTCAGCATGGGACACAGCTCACGACTGATAAGATCGAAATGATGTGTAGCGGTGGCCTTAGGAGCCAAACACTCGGCAAACTTATCCACCGATTGGTTTTCGATGATGGCGTCCCGCAGCTGTACGGCCAAATTGAAGATACCGGCAATGGGTCCCATTTGAATGGCTTGTTGAAGGAGTCGGCGACATCCTTGCTCGGTGGAAATGTCTTCCGTGGAGATGAGAACTTGTACTCCGTATGTATGCCATGTGCTAGAGAATGAGGGAGCATAAGGTTAAGATGTATCCGAAGAGTATCAGATGCGCAGAATACTTACTTGATGCGGTATTGTTGATAAGGCTTGGTGATTCCTCTGCTGGAGCTGAGCACTAGCTTACGACATCCTCGGATAATAAGCCAATCGGCCAGCTCGAGTCCAAATCCACCAAGACCACCGGCAATGACGAAGCTTTGCTCGGGGTTACAGTACACACGAGGAAGATAGGATATCGGGACCGAAGCGAGATCGTCCTCATTGTCCCGAATCTTGAGCACAACCTTTCCGATATGTTTGGCCGTCGCAAGATATCGGAAGGCTTGTTCAATCTCATGCGCCTGGAAAACGGTCGTAGGAAGCGGTTGAATGATGCCCTTGGAAATGTCCTCCACAATGAGCTTATGCAAAACCTGCATAAGATCGCGCTTTTCCTTGAACATCAAGTCGACGAGCACGGCGGTGAAGGTGATTCCCTTCTGGAAGAGAGTCATCGCCAGCTTGGAGTCCTTCATCATGTCGTATTTTCCAATTTCCAGGAAGTGTCCTCCCCTAGCCAGACAACGGATGGAAGCTTGAAGCTTTTCCTCGGACAAGGAGTTGAGAACGAAGTCGACACCTCGGCCATTGGTACGCTCCTTGATGAGTGTTTCGAAGGTGGTATCTCTGGAGTTACCGATATTGTTGGGGTTAAGATCGGGGAAGTAACAGGATTGCCATTTGAAGATGTTCGTCGTCAAAGCCCGATAGGTGGTGGCTGGCAAAGCGCTGCAGATACAACGGAGAACCATCGATTAGCATCAACTTTCCTTGTAGTGATCTCGAATAGCGGCAAGACCGATGCCTCCCGTACCAGCGTGTATGAGAATGGAGTTTCCTTTGCGAATGTGGGAACAAATGAAGAAAGCAGCGTAGACCGTGGCGTACACTGTAGGAATGGAAGCCGCCTGCTCCAAGGTACACCCATCAGGAACATCCAACGTAAAGAATGTATCAGCTTCGACAATCGTAGCCATAGATCCAGCGGGTATCATTCCCATTACTCGCTTACCCGAGGCTGTAACACCAGAGTACTCGAAACCTAAAACGCACTCTTGTTGCAAGCGACTAGTAAAGGAAGTCTCCACCGTAAGTCTTCCAGTTGCCAGCATAACTAGTGTAATGACTGTCGGCTTCATCACCGAAGCTGGCCAGCAAGTCCTCCAGCTGTAGCTGCTGAGTAGTGGCCTCGGCAGCTTCATTCTCGACCTTCGCATCGGCGAGCTTTTGGAGCTTGGAGAATGTGAGCGTACGAAGATCCTGAGGTGTCAGCTGTAGACGACTTTTACTAAAGGACTTGCCGGCGGTTGCTCACTCAATGGACCAACCATCCACGTGAATGAAGAAAGATCTCCAGGCTTTACACAGTTGGCGAAGCAGTGGTTAGTGGTGGACTCGTAACGCGCCTCTTCCAGCAGCTTAAAATGACGATAGCATCCCCATTGTTCATTGCGATAGACGTTAATTGCCAGTCCAAGCTCGATCTGGTCTTTGTAGAATGGGTTCGAAGGATCGAACGCAGGAGCACTGGGATCGTCGATGAAGAAACAGGAAACGGTTTGAATGTTCGGCTCCTTACGGATACAGTTGACAAGTCCGATGATACCGGAAGAAATCAGCGGTGGTGAGCAGCTGATCGAGTACTTGAATACAAGACGAGAGTCGTTGCTGCAATGTACCGCCGATCTCCATGTCGATCTTGTCCTCCTGCATGTCGGCAACGATACCGACCTCACCGATAGCTCCCCACTGGATAGCTTTTCCCGGCAGACCTTGAGCGACACGATGCTCGATGATTCGTTCCATGATGGAGTTCGCCATACCGTAGTTAGACTGACCGGCATTTCCTCGCCCACAAGACACACTGGAGAAAACGACGAAGTGCTTCAGCATGGGACACAGCTCACGACTGATAAGATCGAAATGATGTGTAGCGGTGGCCTTAGGAGCCAAACACTCGGCAAACTTATCCACCGATTGGTTTTCGATGATGGCGTCCCGCAGCTGTACGGCCAAATTGAAGATACCGGCAATGGGTCCCATTCGAATGGCTTGTTGAAGGAGTCGGCGACATCCTTGCTCGGTGGAAATGTCTTCCGTGGAGATGAGAAAATGTTGTCTGATTGTCTAGAATGGTTTGCAGTATAATAGAAGCAGCTTGAGCAGGTTGAATGGTTTGCTGAGAGAAATAGGGATAAAATTTGTAACTCTCCAGCACAGGAACTCCCGGTGGAAGCCGTCGGGCGATAGTGCTCGCATTCAGACCACGAATCTCAATGCCGCTGCTTTGTAGAAGGTTTAGATCACGATCAAAACACACGTTGTAGAAGAGCACGTTCTCAGCGTTAGCAAGTAGGGACGATTTCTGCTGTATGGGATCGATTTTGATCGACTCAATCCGGGTAGGAATCACGAGCGATCGAGAATCCACCGCAATGATAGCGATCTGAAGCATACAATCTAAAAGCGCTGTCCAGTTACCCTTCCACTCGATGTTAGCAAACGAACCATCCGCCGCTGACTCCAACACGGACTTGAAGAATCCGCCGTAGTGATATCCACGCAGCCTGAGCTCCTTGTAGAAGTCCTTCGTTGGTAGCGTTGCCGCTTGGGTGTTTCTTTGCTGAATGGCGTGCGGTTTGAAGTTGTTCAGGCGCTGAATGTATCCCTTAACGACCAGAGTCGAACCTTCGGTCACCTCAAAGTGCCCACTGATGTCGTTAATCTCGACAAAAAGTGTCACAGTTTGACCGCTCGTAATGGTGGTGGCGCGAAGAAACTCTACCTCCGTAAACTCAACGGCCACCTCATTCGGGATGGTTCCCGTTTTGCTGGTGAAGGAATCCCACACAAGATACAGATATTCCGTGGCCGGTATCAGCACCCTACCATCGATGCAATGTCCGGCAATGTACTCTTGTTCAGCAAGTGTGACCGTGTAATGATTGGAGCCTTGATCTACCATCTTTTTCGTTTGGAAGTTAGCCACATGCCAATCGATGGAGTGTTCCCACTGGATGAGCGGGGCAATCATGGGAGTTTCTAGTGAGACAGGGAACTTTACCTCCGGATAAAGTTCGAGCAGCTGACAGTGTTGTCCATCGACGAACGCCCTGGAATATTACGGTCGAGGAAAGAATAGTTGTGGAAGAATATTTGATAACTCTTAAAATGACAAGAAACGAGCTCTACATACCGCCCTACAGTAGCGAGGAAACTTTTCACAATGTTGTCAGTAGATTGAATCGAAGGAAGCGGCTGCAGCACTACAGCATCACTGTCAATTTTGTTGAATATCTGAGCCGATGCTTTTGGATCGTAGATACGGAACGACAGCACCGAGGTAGCCGTCTTCCACTTGTCGGTTGGTTTCGCAAAGAGGAAAGATTGCAACACCGACGTCAGCTTCGCATTCAAGTCCTTGTCCGTGATAATATCACGGTAGTTAAATGTCTCCGGGTTGTGATACGGACCGAGCAGAACTCCATGCGTGAAAGCCACTCGTATTGCATCCGCAAGGGACAGTACACCGTCAATGTACGCGCATGTAATCTGTCCAATCGAGT
Source organism: Anopheles maculatus (assembly GCA_002091835.1). Taxonomy (NCBI): domain Eukaryota; kingdom Metazoa; phylum Arthropoda; class Insecta; order Diptera; family Culicidae; genus Anopheles; species Anopheles maculatus. Next base: position 103,623 of record KZ062777.1, read on the forward strand.
ATCCACCGTACTGGTCCACCTTAAGCCCGATCGCTTTAAGCGTATGATACACACTGACCTGTACGATCAACGTCCATACGGCTCGCTGTAAGATGGTCGCGTGTTGATCCTTGCTGAAGATACAATCGTACTCGGGCGCTTTCAACAGGCTTAAGCACTGTTCTACCGACGATTTAAACGGTG
>KZ062778.1:0-11549 GCA_002091835.1 Anopheles maculatus
TACGAAAAATAGGATTATCCGGGAACCGTGTGAGGTAATACTGATGCTTCCCAACGTCACGTTTGTATTGCTGTTTGCCTGTCTGTACCTTTTTGCGGACCTCTTTCGCAATGGATGGTTTCCAACGTTACCATTCGTACCACAGTCGGCTGTTCTTGCTGAAGTATTGAGTGGTGCGCACGTCTACTTGACCTTTCCTTATTTGGCAGAAGAGTTGATGGATTAGCTCATCGATGAAATATTCGATGTTCTCCCATGATCAAATTAATACAACAGGGCAACGAGTTCACCACATTAACTGTACCACATCTTCCATCGGCTGATCAGCCGTTGACGCACTGTACACCATCCGCACCGGGTAGCGAAACTTGATAGCGGGGTTCTAGGAACAACAGCCACGGTGACAACGTCCTAATTGTACCATTTGCCGAGCAAGTTGTAATTCAAAACCGCATCCCTTACACCACTATGTAACAGGCCTTCCATATCGGTGCCCAATTACCAGCCAGCTAGAACGTCTCCTTAGCGCCTTCCCTGCAGCCCGATAAATTGTCAAGTTCACGCACAGCGTTGCCCTATTCAGCGCATCAAGTTCAAGGAAAGGCAATCCAACTTACTGCGCTCCAACATTCTTGACACAGCTCAGCCCACGTTCTGCCATGTGTGACGTTCACACCAAGGCAACTGGCAGAGACGGAAAGTGGACAGTGGGCAGGCAGAGTTGGAGAAAAGGGAAAGATCTTGTCAGTTTACAGGCAACAACCGAGTGGCGATATGAGTGGTTCTTATCTAGGCAGCCATGTGTGTTGCCATGTTTGCCCACCGAACGGGGAGGGCCTTCGTTCCCTTGACGGACCGGAGAACTTTGGAGAGATTGTTGTGAATGCATTCAGCAGCAGGCAGTACGAAATCTGATGCGCCACGGTTTAGTGTGGTGGCGCAAATCGTTCCGCCGGTAGAGTGAAAATCTTCAGAAAAGTTGCATTTGTTGCAAGTGAGAATTTAGCAATTGGCCACGCGTTCGGGCACCGCTCGTCGATAGTGACAAGTTCGTTACGGCCCTCACACACAGCTGCTCGGGTGTGGTGAAGTTGGCGGCAACAGGTCGCGGGTGTTTGTGCGTTGTTTGCATTTGCAAACTTATTGATTCGTGTCCGTGCATGGTTTGTTGGCCTCCTCCTGCTTGGTGGAAAGTGAACCTGTGGTCTATTGTATAAATCATTGGCTCAATCATCAAAGGTCGATCTGTCGATGGACTTCGGGGTTGGACGGTCGGTAGAAGCTGGTAACACGGTGTCAGGTCCGAACGCGCGTGTATGCCGTCCCGACTGCCAAATGGTACAAATTGCACCGATAACCTTACGCCCAGTGCCATGCAGCGTGACAACCTTTAGCGTAGCGAAACGACGGCGAGGGCACAACGGAGCTTTGCAACCGACCGAAGCGGCCATCAGTGTGTCGGCTTCGTGTATCGGCGGATGCATGACGACGTCACGGGTTGCAACTTCGCACTGTCCACGCAAGAAGAAAACAAAACAATCGAAAGTCCCAACCACTTGAATGGCAAAACATAGGTTCAATTAGCAAAGTGCATTACAAACGACAATAAATCTCGAACCAGTTACAAAGATGCGGCCCGCGAAGCAAATGAACGTGATTGTCCGTGGCGATTTTCACTCCGGACAAAATGCGGTCTCCCGGTCAAGGGTTAGCTGGCGTCATGGTACGGCGTAGGAGAACCGACCGGCCGGAGGCACCATAATAATAATTATCAATAATCGTAAAAATGCTCCGCACGCACGGTGGGAGAAGGTTCCCAATCCTGCACAATCCCCCCCACCATCGGTTGCGTTGTTGCTCACGGGCAGCACGGCCAGTTTGATCGGAAACTTAACATTAGACACTGGCAAAGGCCCATTAGCGTCACACTCAATGAAGGTGGAAGTAATGGGAATGGTTGACCCCTCGATGTAATGGGAAGCTTATGGTATGGGTGTGGATGGTAAGGAGGGGGGGTCGGAAACAAAACATTTCCATCCTCGGACATCCCCGACGACATTTGTCTACCGTTTGTCCGGCAAATTGTTGTCCGATGTTGCGTGAATTTCTTTTCTACCACTTCCTTGTGACGTGGTCAGCTCGTGCCGGTCGGCGGTCAAACGGAAACGAGACACCTGATGGGCGACCCGACGACATAACACATAGTGAGTGTGGCGGCAACAGCTGCACAAAACTTTCCAACCCCCACATGTCAACTCGTTGTTACGCTCACACAACAGGCGGTTCGGTGTAATGGTTTTGCATTTCTTTTCGAATATCAAACCATTTCCCGGAGCATTGAAGATCAAACGATCGAACGCATAGACACGTTGGCCGTCGAAAGTCGTGTACGTGTGGTCCGGTGGTCGGACCATCTTGCTGCAACCGGTTCGCACGTATTCACCACGAGGGGGAAGCATGCGGTACCATTGCGTAACCATTTGCGGAACTCGTCAGATCGCGATCGGCTGAACGGGGACACCGGGGCGACCGATAATATCGCTCCCATCCTCAGGTTACTGACAAGGTGGTACGGTGAAATATTGCATAAATCGGACCGAAATCATCAAGGAAATGCGGTCCCATTGACGGAGTTGTTTAGTTAAATTTGGTAATCCAAATAACCATTGCTGTGGGTCATTTTGTCACTTTTGATAGGGAAAAACAAACTGCATGCACCAGATATCACACAAATTGTTAATTTTTCGCTCGAATGCCTGTGTTGAGTGCCGTTTTTTTTTTGTGGCTAAGTACTTCCCGGCGGACACTCTACAATCGGAGCCACTAAATTACGCTTAACAGTGGCCAGCGGGTGACGACCTTAATGGGGGCCGATTGTTTATTTTTATGTTTGCGTTCGGTGTAACACACACACGCACATTAAGCATTCATAATTGTTTTTATCTACTATAAATATTCTACCTTGCTGCTACCGTCCTAACGCTTAATCGTGTTAGCAAATTGTGTGCTCTCCGTTCCAAGAGTGTCACAACACAGTTGGAATACTTGCCGCTCCGGTCACTAAATATGTCCGTACACGACGACTTAGTGTTGGGATCGGTGCGCGAGTTCCTGCCATCCACTTAAACGAGTGCACATGCGACGAACTCGCGTCATTTGCCACACAGCATTCGATGTGTAAGTGTGCAGTTTTGCGCGCTGCCGTATTACGACACGTTTTGCGCCAGGCAAAAGGGGATGTTTACCGGCAAAAGATGTTTGAAACGATTTGTTTCTACGGTTAATCGGTGAACGAAGCGATATGGCCTACGGCACCGCCCGAATGGTAATTACTGCTTGTTTTGCTTCCGCGCCCAACAACATGGGTGTAGAAATTAATAGAAAATAATCGTTTATAAAAATTGTATATGGAAACTGTTGTGTGGGGTGTTTGCTTATATAAATAATATCTTGATTTTTGCTTACCTTACCCCGGACCCCGGTTGCAATTGTAACGGTCCGTGTCGCTTTAATCCACCAGCTTGAAGCACTGTCATTTACGATCGTCCCAAATTGGTTGTTAAAGTAACGGCTTTCTCCTCGCGAGGGATTATAGCACCCGGAGGCTATTCGGGCACCCATAGGTCAATCGGTTTCTGGTACACCAACAAACACACTACCTAATTAAGCATTCGAGGTCCTCCAGTCGACCACTTCCCGCTGTGCCAAAGCTTTAGAATGCAATCATGCAAAAAAGCCCGAAAGGAGAAAGGGTCCGAAAAATCCCAATTCAGACTGGTTGGGATTATGCCGGGTGAAAAGATATCCAAAACCCCAAGAGTCCAACGCACGCTACACGCTATAGAACTTTCCAACGTGTTTTGGGGTCATCAGCAGCTTCTTCCGTGCGTTCTGTGTTTGAATCTTACTCTTCCGGGCACCGTTATAATGTGTGCAATGTGTGTGTGTGTGTTTGAGTGCGTGTTTGTGTGTGCGGTTCACGTATTTTATGTTACTTTTTGCCCCGTACCCTACCCTACGCTGGCCTGATGCAAAACCTGTTCCATGGTGCCATTCAGTGGAGTTTTCTCCTTATACTTTTCTGTTAATTTAAAACCTTTCCAAGAAGAAAGAACTGTTCCGTTCTGAGGTGGGCCACAGGAATATCCCAACGCGTTGGTGCTGCGGTGACTGGGAATGAGTTATATGGCGATGGTCTTCCTCGATACCTTCATACAAATATGGTTCCCCTTTCGACCTGCCTCATCTGATTGATTTTTCGCTCGTTTGTGATTATTATTATCATTGCCTTTTCGAATCTCGTCGACCATGAATGGGGCACCCAAGAAAGATAGAAGAATTACAGTTGTAGAAAACAAAAAAAGCCAATAGCTGCGAGATACCCATCGCTTCAAGTTTCGCTGTTACATTTGCGCGTGCTGATCATCCGTTTGATCAGTAACAGTCTGCCGGGCAGCATATGATGGTTCTCGAGGAACTGCGCCGTGCGCGCAACTCTATTTTCGACCCCGACGACATCCCGATCGGTTACGAACGCTTCAGTGGCAAGTAAGTTCAATGCGAAGGATTGAAGGAATTCTTTGGCTTGCTAGCGAGGTGTATTTCATATATTCCATCACAGGCCCCATAACAACAGGTGTGCGTTCGGCCTACTCAATTTCAACACCTTCTGCTATACAGACTTGTTTACAAAACTAAAATCACAACAACGCCTCCTTCGGTGACAACAACTGCACTAACACACACACACACTGCTTACTAAGATTTGATTGTTGTGCTTGACCACCGGTGACACTGAAATGTACTAAGGAGACGACCGAAGCTGAAAAGTGGAAGGAATGTTTATTGGGCACCCAAGAAAGATAGAAGAATTACAGTTGTAGAAAACAAAAAAAGCCAATAGCTGCGAGATACCCATCGCTTCAAGTTTCGCTGTTACATTTGCGCGTGCTGATCATCCGTTTGATCAGTAACAGTCTGCCGGGCAGCATATGATGGTTCTCGAGGAACTGCGCCGTGCGCGCAACTCTATTTTCGACCCCGACGACATCCCGATCGGTTACGAACGCTTCAGTGGCAAGTAAGTTCAATGCGAAGGATTGAAGGAATTCTTTGGCTTGCTAGCGAGGTGTATTTCATATATTCCATCACAGGCCCCATAACAACAGGTGTGCGTTCGGCCTACTCAATTTCAACACCTTCTGCTATACAGACTTGTTTACAAAACTAAAATCACAACAACGCCTCCTTCGGTGACAACAACTGCACTAACACACACACACACTGCTTACTAAGATTTGATTGTTGTGCTTGACCACCGGTGACACTGAAATGTACTAAGGAGACGACCGAAGCTGAAAAGTGGAAGGAATGTTTATTTGTCTGGACTGTCAAACAAATTACCCCCGAGCTGACGCACACACCACAAAACGCTGACCATTTTTCTTGCCTTGTTTTGCTTGACGCGAGATGAAAACAAACCTCGGCCAATACAAAAATCGCAATCCCCAAACGTTTCCATATTACGTGACCTTCTCGTGGAAAACTGCAAAACTGTTGTGCGTTGTTCTTTTGGAGGATGAGGCCGGTACTATTTATACAGCAACTAGCGCGGGAACATAAATTCTACCTCAAGAATGCTGATCTGCTGCTGAGTAAAGTGTATGCGAGGCGGCAACATACAGAACAACACGCGCGGAGGACATGCGGAAGACTTTCCAATTTCGGAAGACGACCAATGTCAGCATAAACAACGACGGGCAGTTAATAACAAATAAAATAAGTGCAAAAAAGCACGCACAAATTGTGTCTCGGTACGATGGTAGTACAGTGTACATCAGCAAAGGTCAGCGTGGTGTATCATAATTTGCTGTCCATTCATTTGTATCACCCGGCGAAAACGCTGTGGTATTTTAGGCTCCGCCATGTGCGATAAGACACACAGAAGAGTCAGCTGCAGCAAGCCTGGTTGCCGCGATTCTCTGGCCCACACTTCCTTTAAGTCCCTTCAGGAGATTCCTCCGAATAGTTTGGCAGCATGTGTCTCACACTCATCTCTTGCTTTCTTCCCAGAAATCCGAGCTGGTGGCGTCGCCGAACCGCGCTGGAAAAGGTTCTTACGCTTATCAGCGAAACCTGTTCCATGGTGCCATTCAGTGGAGTTTTCTCCTTATACTTTTCTGTTAATTTAAAACCTTTCCAAGAAGAAAGAACTGTTCCGTTCTGAGGTGGGCCACAGGAATATCCCAACGCGTTGGTGCTGCGGTGACTGGGAATGAGTTATATGGCGATGGTGTAATGAACTTAAAACTATTACATTTTTACTACAGTCTAACTTATGCTATTGTGCGGCTTTAATAGTCAAATTTTATAGCGGAGAAGTAAACAAGTTTATGAGATAGTAAAATGTTAGCTCCTTCTAACTTAGTCATTGCGGACGTGCGATAGCAAAACTCATTTGCAACAAATTAACTCATTCAGTTTATTTTGTTGAACACTTGTTAACTTAGAATGACTCCAACAATTATGTCCGTTCACCAAAATTAACAAAGATAAACAAATTCGACACACCAAACCATTCGCCAAACAAAGGATCACTCTCCCAAAATGGCGTAAAGCAATCTGCGACAATGCCATATTCAGGTTTTGAGGTTAATCGTTTTGTGCGCACTTAAACTTGCCGTCAGCATTTGATTGTGTATCCTGCACAAACGGTCCGCAACAATTTGGCTATACAACAATCAGCTTCAGAATGGTGATCACGCCCGCGCTCGGTGACGCTCACTCATTAGCACTTCCGGTGAAAAGGGCATTTAACGCCATTTGCAAATGGTTTGCAAACAACCCATTACAGATCTTTATCCGTGCCTTTGCATGTGTGAATTTTTCGAGCATAAAAGAATCTTCTGTTTGTTCTGTTGTTTCTCGCAGGTGAAAGTAGCTCATCGTCAGCCCAGCCTCTGACTGGTGGAAGACGTGGCAAAGCTCTGAACAAGCATCCGAACGCTTACAATGGCGTTACCGAAAAGAGTACGGAAAATATCTGCCTCACACCAGGATGTATCCATTCGGGTTAGTAATTCTTTGTTACACCACTTTGAGAAGTGTTGATTTGGAAACTCATTCGTCCATTTCTTCAACAGCTTCGAAAGCGTTGGATCAGATGGACCGAAATGTGGAACCGTGCGACGATTTCTACAACTACGCTTGCGGCAAGTTCACCAAAGAAACGATCATCCCCGATGAGAAGGTATCGGTGAACACGTTCTCCGTGATTGGGGATCGTCTGCAGCAGCAGCTCCGCTCACTGGTCAGTGAAGAAATCTCTGACAGTGAAGAGACGCCATTCAAGCTCGCTACGCTTGCGGCAAGTTCACCAAAGAAACGATCATCCCCGATGAGAAGGTATCGGTGAACACGTTCTCCGTGATTGGGGATCGTCTGCAGCAGCAGCTCCGCTCACTGGTCAGTGAAGAAATCTCTGACAGTGAAGCGACGCCATTCAAGCTCGCCAAGAACCTGTACAAGTTGTGTATGAACAAGAGTAAGTAGACAGGCACACACATTTCCTTTACATTCTCTTCAAAATGGTGACTAACAGATGACGGTAAATCGGTTCCACAGCTCGCATCGAAGAGAAGGGCATCAAGCCACTGTTGGATATTCTGGACGTACTCGGAGGATGGCCCGTATTGAAGGGAGACAGCTGGGATCTGGATTCGTCCTGGTCGTGGGTGAAGTCGGTGAAAGATTTCCGCAACAATGGTTACAGTACGGATTACTTCTTCGATTTCTCCATCGGAAGTGATTTGAAGAATTCAACCCGCCGGATCATTGATGTTAGTATGCTTTAACATACCTCGTGTTTTACATACTTCGATCTAGCTAAAGTATCTGTTTGTTTCCTCTTCTTCCGTAGACTGATCAAGCGTCGCTGGGCATTAGTCGAGAGTATCTGGTGAAGGGCATGGAAAATCCTATCGTTTCCGCCTACTACAACTACATGGTCGACATGGCCGTACTGTTGGGAGCGGATGAGGAACGTGCCAAGCGGGAGTTGCTCGATTCACTCAATTTTGAAATTGCGCTAGCCAACATTTCACTGCCAAACGAAAAGCGCCGAAACGCTACCGCTCTCTACAATCCGATGACGGTCAAAGAGTTCCAGGAACGCTATTCCTACACCAACTGGTTGGAATACTTCAATGCCATTCTGAAGGATACGGGTATCGTGATTGGGGAGGAGGAAGTGATCATCGTGAGCGTACCAACGTTCATGGAAGCGTTAGGACCACTGCTACAGAACACCCCGAAGCGCGTAATGGCCAACTACGTGATGTGGCGCATCAGCGGATTCTCGTCATTCTTCCTCACGGAGAAGCTGCGGAAGCGTCAGCTGCAGTACAGTACCGCACTGAGCGGTAAGCAGGAGCAGGAACCACGGGGGAAATAGTGTGTAGACATCACCTCTGGCAGCTTGCCGATATCGGTCGGTGCGCTGTACATTCGGAAATATTTCCGAGAAGACTCGAAGCGGGCTGCCCTGGACATGGTGAATGACATCAAGAGCGTGTTTGTGGACATTCTAAAGAAGGTCGATTGGATGGATGAGGTTACGCGTGTGTCTGCGCTCGAGAAGGTTTCAACCATGGCCACCCACATCGGCTATCCGGACGAGCTGATGGACGATGCCAAGATTGCCGAGTACTACAAGGATTTGGAGTTCCAGCCGGACAGCAACTATCTGAACACTATCCTGTACATGAACAAGTTTGGCACGACGAAAGCGTTCAAAAAGCTGCGCATTCCGGTCAACAAAACCGATTGGATCACCCATTCGAGACCAGCGATCGTGAACGCTTTCTACTCGTCGATCGAGAACAGCATTCGTAAGTGTGCATGCCTGGCTGGTTTCATTCGATCCTCAACTAATTGAATTCTTGCTTCATTACAGAGTTTCCGGCCGGTATTCTACAGGGTCAGTTCTTCTCGTACGATCGCCCGAAGTACATGAACTATGGAGCGATTGGTTTTGTCATCGGTCACGAAATCACCCACGGATTCGACGACCAGGGTAGACAGTTTGACAAGAACGGCAATCTGGTCGACTGGTGGCAATCGGACACCAAGAAAGCATACCTAGAGAAGGCTCGCTGCATTATCGAACAGTATGGTAACTACACCGAACCGAACGTAAAGCTCAGCCTGAACGGTATCAACACACAGGGTGAAAACATCGCGGACAACGGTGGCATCAAGGAAGCGTACTACGCATACCGCAAATGGGCCGAAAAGAATGGTCCCGAGCAGCGTCTGCCAGGGTTGGACCTAAGTCCCGAGCAGATGTTCTGGCTATCGGCCGCCCAGACCTGGTGCTCAGTGTATCGTCCGGAAACGATGAAAATGCGCATCACCACCGGTGTCCACTCGCCTGGACAGTTCCGCGTGCTTGGACCGATGAGCAATATGCACGAGTTTGCCAAGGACTTCAACTGCCCCGTCGGTTCTCCCATGAATCCGGAGCACAAGTGTGAAGTGTGGTAGATCAAGCGCACACGCTACGTGCAGTCACCTGGGAGCTATTGCCCAGGTGCAAGAAGTGGTGCAGAGATATGGGAGAAAGTAGCCGACAAGTGGGAGTAGACACACCTTCGGATGCGTTACTTAATTTATTAAGTCGGCTGTCGTTGCGCTGTTGGAGTACAGCAACGCAGCGCACGTACGTTCTTGGACGAACGAATTGCGACTTACAAAAGAAAAAAAAACGGACGTAGAGACATCCCAATTGTTTCGGGGTGTTTCTCGTTGGTTTAATTATTATATAAATACCTTCCGTTTTTTTTTGTTGCAAGAGAAGGCAAAACAATCTTCGACCGTTTTTAGACAGAATGTGACGGTAGAAGGCTCTAGACAAGCTCGATGTTAGCGTAGATGAGGTTTTTGCATGAGCTTAGGAGGTCCGACACCGGGAAAGAGAGCAAAACATGCATTACGTTTTCCGCGGGAAAGCTACAAATTAATTTAATTTCACTAAAATTTCGCCGTACATTTTGGCACACGAAATGGGGCTAACACAACAAATCGACCGACAGGTATTGTTATCAGTAAGTTTTGTCACAAAAAAAAACAAACAAAAACATTTGGGTAGCAAGGGTTTTGAATGGGAATGAAAGGGGGAAAAAACACAATTCCCTTGCAATCGAGTCCTTACGTTTCTTCTCTTTGCTATTTTTAAGTAGATTATACAAACATTAAGAAAGATTCTCATGCAAATGAACCGTGGGTTCTTTCATTTTATCAACATACAAATATTGCTTTATGATATTACCGTGTCATAAATACAAATAAACAAATGTGTTCTTTGTAAACGAACTTAAGAGGGCTGGTTCGGATTATTGCTTGCTTGGTTCGTGACTACTCTGGTTCGTGGTTCGGTTGCTACTAATACTATTTATTGATCCCATATCATCCTAACCCTCACATCGCTAATTATATCTAATTCCAATTCGATCTAAACAAAATGTTTTGTACAACAAAGGCGAAGACTTGTGTGATATGAATGCTGCATTGGTGAATACGATACGGCACAGGTAAGCTTTCTTTCGCGTATTAGCGCCACTTTAGAAGAAAATGCTATCTTTAAATAATCCTCATTTTGCATCGCTTTGTATTTAATGCCATTCCTAACATCCGTTTAATGGAAACAAAAGAGAAGGAGAACAAACACATAACTATAGCTCCGTAACAGATAATATTTGCATTTTTACGGTATTTTATAACATTACCGGTATGTACCGCATGAACGAAGGAGGCGAAGGGAAACATTTGACTTATATATCACTATCGAACTTGAACACATTCGGAGTCATGCTGACCACAGGCAGTTTTCATTAAAAGCTGTTCTTTGCGAAATGCATTCTGTGTGCGAATTGTGTGGATTTTGATTGAGGGATGGTAGGCTCGTTCGTAGGAAGTTTAATATAAATCTCCTACAGTCGAACGATAAGCCCTGCTGATAAGGGATGGATGGTATGACGCCAAGCGGTTTTCGTGTACGCTGGCGAAACACCGCTTTTTCCAGTTTCACAACCCGCACTGTTGCTCATTGCCATTGATTCCATCTAATGAGCTCGTTACTCGGGAAAGGAATTGAACGGTTCTATCTAATCCATCCATCACCGATTATCATATCCAATTCTACTTACTCCGGTAAGTCTTAGGTAACTGGTTACTGGGTCAGGAAGCCCTTACCACCGGTGATGGACTTGTGGTCAAGTTTTTCCTGCTCCGAAAGCCAAGCCATCTTCTGTCGATGCTGTCGCGCGGCGGCTTCGCACCGATCCAGCACCATCTGCTCGGTAAGGATACCTTCTTCCGAGGCGTAACATGCCGCCTGCCACGATACGCCAAGCTTGGAGATTTCACGACCGGACATGCCTTCACACATTTTGGCCATTTTACTACACACTGCACTGTAATCCCACTGTTCCACTTTGAACCGTCTGCAAGAAGAGAAAAGGCTTTTGTAATGCTCCGTAGTCAATAGAAAT
>KZ062778.1:17167-39169 GCA_002091835.1 Anopheles maculatus
GGAGAACAAACACATAACTATAGCTCCGTAACAGATAATATTTGCATTTTTACGGTATTTTATAACATTACCGGTATGTACCGCATGAACGAAGGAGGCGAAGGGAAACATTTGACTTATATATCACTATCGAACTTGAACACATTCGGAGTCATGCTGACCACAGGCAGTTTTCATTAAAAGCTGTTCTTTGCGAAATGCATTCTGTGTGCGAATTGTGTGGATTTTGATTGAGGGATGGTAGGCTCGTTCGTAGGAAGTTTAATATAAATCTCCTACAGTCGAACGATAAGCCCTCCTGATAAGGGATGGATGGTATGACGCCAAGCGGTTTTCGTGTACGCTGGCGAAACACCGCTTTTTCCAGTTTCACAACCCGCACTGTTGCTCATTGCCATTGATTCCATCTAATGAGCTCGTTAATGGGATCGTTACTCGGGAAAGGAACTGAACGGTTCTATCTAATCCATCCATCACCGATTATCATATCCAATTCTACTTACTCCGGTAAGTCTTAGGTAACTGGTTACTGGGTCAGGAAGCCCTTACCACCGGTGATGGACTTGTGGTCAAGTTTTTCCTGCTCCGAAAGCCAAGCCATCTTCTGTCGATGCTGTCGCGCGGCGGCTTCGCACCGATCCAGCACCATCTGCTCGGTAAGGATACCTTCTTCCGAGGCGTAACATGCCGCCTGCCACGATACGCCAAGCTTGGAGATTTCACGACCGGACATGCCTTCACACATTTTGGCCATTTTACTACACACTGCACTGTAATCCCACTGTTCCACTTTGAACCGTCTGCAAGAAGAGAAAAGGCTTTTGTAATGCTCCGTAGTCAATAGAAATTGTACGCCATATTACTTACTTCTTGCCCTCGGCGGCGGGTTGTAGTACAAATTTGTCAAAATACAAACGAATCAAGCGTTCGCGTTCCTCTAGTCCGGGCAGTGTGAACTCCACCATCTCGTCCAATCGATCGTTGATGGCATAGTCGAATTGTTCGGGCGTGTTCGAAGCCAGCACCAGCATGAACCTTGGATTCTGTTCACCAGTACGATACAAGAACGCATTCAACGCCGACCGCATATCTTCCGATATTTGTTCGGACGAACGTTTGCGAAGGAAAGCATCCGCTTCGTCGATAAACAGCAGCAAACCGCGTCTGCTCGTGTTGGCCCAATCGAACACCTTGTGGATTGCCGTCACAGCGTCACGTCCCATCGGTCCCACATCGCCACCGGTCATGATGGCGTAGTCCATGCCGGAGTGTGTGGCGAGCCGCTTGGCGAACATGGTCTTACCCGTTCCGGGTGGTCCGTGCATGAGGATGTTCCGATACAGACCCTTGTTGTTTTTGGTGTTTTTCGTAGCGATGGCGATGTCCCGCAACCGCTCCTCAAGCTTGGGCTGCAGCACAACGCCTTGCAGGGCTTCGGTTGGTTTGTGCTTCAATCGTTTCACCGTATCGATGGGATGTTTCAGTGCTTCCAGCACCGAAAACCGTGATGTTTCGTTCACCAGCGATGGTTTGCCTATCCGTGCCTCCACATAACGGGCTGTCACTCCAGTTGCACCCTTGGCCGTGTAAACACCGAGTGCCAACAGCGACAGACCACCGACCGTGGTGACCACCTTATTCCAGTCGGTTAACAACGCGGTCGCACCCTGCCCCAGGACGGAACCTGCCGTTTTAATACCCTCCATTACGGTGATTCGATTCTCTTCGGCCTTCAGACGAATTTGCTCCAGCGTAAGGTCACGATTTTCGCGGTCCACTTTTGCCTTTGCACGGAGCTCCGCTTCCAATAGCTTCATCTTGTTCTTCTCCCGCAATTCCATCTCGTGCTCGATCGTTTTCCGACGCATCGCTTCCTGTTTCGCAACACTTTCTTCCTGTTTGCGAAGGTTTTCCTCCTGCACACGCTGCTGTTGGGCCAGCTGCTCTTCGTACCGCTTTCGGGCAAGGGATGGATGGTATGACGCCAAGCGGTTTTCGTGTACGCTGGCGAAACACCGCTTTTTCCAGTTTCACAACCCGCACTGTTGCTCATTGCCATTGATTCCATCTAATGAGCTCGTTAATGGGATCGTTACTCGGGAAAGGAACTGAACGGTTCTATCTAATCCATCCATCACCGATTATCATATCCAATTCTACTTACTCCGGTAAGTCTTAGGTAACTGGTTACTGGGTCAGGAAGCCCTTACCACCGGTGATGGACTTGTGGTCAAGTTTTTCCTGCTCCGAAAGCCAAGCCATCTTCTGTCGATGCTGTCGCGCGGCGGCTTCGCACCGATCCAGCACCATCTGCTCGGTAAGGATACCTTCTTCCGAGGCGTAACATGCCGCCTGCCACGATACGCCAAGCTTGGAGATTTCACGACCGGACATGCCTTCACACATTTTGGCCATTTTACTACACACTGCACTGTAATCCCACTGTTCGACTTTGAACCGTCTGCAAGAAGAGAAAAGGCTTTTGTAATGCTCCGTAGTCAATAGAAATTGTACGCCATATTACTTACTTCTTGCCCTCGGCGGCGGGTTGTAGTACAAATTTGTCAAAATACAAACGAATCAAGCGTTCGCGTTCCTCTAGTCCGGGCAGTGTGAACTCCACCATCTCGTCCAATCGATCGTTGATGGCATAGTCGAATTGTTCGGGCGTGTTCGAAGCCAGCACCAGCATGAACCTTGGATTCTGTTCACCAGTACGATACAAGAACGCATTCAACGCCGACCGCATATCTTCCGATATTTGTTCGGACGAACGTTTGCGAAGGAAAGCATCCGCTTCGTCGATAAACAGCAGCAAACCGCGTCTGCTCGTGTTGGCCCAATCGAACACCTTGTGGATTGCCGTCACAGCGTCACGTCCCATCGGTCCCACATCGCCACCGGTCATGATGGCGTAGTCCATGCCGGAGTGTGTGGCGAGCCGCTTGGCGAACATGGTCTTACCCGTTCCGGGTGGTCCGTGCATGAGGATGTTCCGATACAGACCCTTGTTGTTTTTGGTGTTTTTCGTAGCGATGGCGATGTCCCGCAACCGCTCCTCAAGCTTGGGCTGCAGCACAACGCCTTGCAGGGCTTCGGTTGGTTTGTGCTTCAATCGTTTCACCGTATCGATGGGATGTTTCAGTGCTTCCAGCACCGAAAACCGTGATGTTTCGTTCACCAGCGATGGTTTGCCTATCCGTGCCTCCACATAACGGGCTGTCACTCCAGTTGCACCCTTGGCCGTGTAAACACCGAGTGCCAACAGCGACAGACCACCGACCGTGGTGACCACCTTATTCCAGTCGGTTAACAACGCGGTCGCACCCTGCCCCAGGACGGAACCTGCCGTTTTAATACCCTCCATTACGGTGATTCGATTCTCTTCGGCCTTCAGACGAATTTGCTCCAGCGTAAGGTCACGATTTTCGCGGTCCACTTTTGCCTTTGCACGGAGCTCCGCTTCCAATAGCTTCATCTTGTTCTTCTCCCGCAATTCCATCTCGTGCTCGATCGTTTTCCGACGCATCGCTTCCTGTTTCGCAACACTTTCTTCCTGTTTGCGAAGGTTTTCCTCCTGCACACGCTGCTGTTGGGCCAGCTGCTCTTCGTACCGCTTTCGGGCCAGCTGATCCTGGTACTGAGCACGCTGCTGCTGCTGTTTCGTCTCCTCGGCCAAAGTCTTGCGGCGCTCTTCATGATCCACACGCTTCTGTTCCACCTTGGACGTCTCTATGTGGGCTTCATATTCCTTCACCTTGGCCAAATACTCTTGCTGGCGAGTGTTTTCTTGCAGTTTTGATAGTTCCAGCGCTTCGCGTGCATGCTCTGGTAAAAATTTGGAAACGTAACGGGCACAACATGATTAAGGATGATTCCACCACTATTACGCAACATTTGCGAAAACTTACTCGATCGTTCCAGCGTACGCGCAGCTTCGGCCGCTCTTTCCAGCGCTGACGAATCGAACCGGTATGCCTCCATGGCTTTTCGCTCAGCTTTGGACAGGTTAGCATCACCCGCCATCTGACCGGCGCTACCGGCCGATGAGGGTGGCGGTCCCGGTGGTTCCGGACCCCCATCACCGCCTCCCTGTGGGGGAGCTTGACTTTTATATCCAAACAACCACGACATTGCGATAGAACTTTTGTGTTTTCACTGCCACAGCTGTTTTGCAAGTAGTGTGTTATGGCGATTTTTCCTTCCACGAAGAAGCGAATGGTACAAATTGATATTGGTTGTAACCGCAACGTTCCCCGGAGCCGAGGAGGAAAATGTGCTTTCTTGCTGTGGTTCGAAATTTTTTATCTTGAGTTTTGAATCCTGTCATCGCGGTGGAACTGTCAGTTTTGCTGTTGTCAAAAAAGGCAGTTCAAACGAAATGGTAATTTTAGTTCTTTTACATCATTTATTTAGTAAAAAGCACCAATCAAATGTGAAAATTAGCTTATGTATTAGGGTCAATATGTATCGTTGTGAAACAATCTGAATATGTAAGGATGGGCTACTATCCGGTTTCGATTCGGTATGCGATAGTGAGAAATCGATTCCAATCCTATGACTATAAACAGAGTCCTCACGCTAAAATTGGACAAGGAAAACAAACGCGTCCAAGTGGAGTTGAAAAGGTGCAGCTTTGTGATTGTTTATTTTGGTTTGAACTCTGGTATTTTTCATATAATTGTGGCGCGGTTCAATCCCTCCAACCGACGGGTACGGTACGCGGGTCAGCGTTGACTAACTTAAGCCTTCGTTTCCTAGTAGCAGCTATTGCGACCACTTAACCAAACGGTCAAGATGACGAAGCGCAATATGTGGTCGTACGATGAAACTCTTGAAATGTTGAACATAATGCTTGAGCAAGAAAGCTTGAAGGCCATGAACGGCAGACCGTTTCGAAAAGATAAAGCATTCCGGTTGGTCTGTGAGGAAATGATGCACCGCGGCTACAACACCAAAGACCCCAAACAGATAGAGAACCGATGGAAGAATCTGAAGAAGCGATACATGGACCTACAGAAGGATCCCGAGCAGGCGGACAGTATTCCATTTCAGTTCTACGATGAGATCGATGTATTGATGAAAGGTAAACCTCCACAACCGGTCGCCACTGAGTCGAAATTATACGCCTTGAGCATCTCAAGAGGTATGCGCTCTGCTAGGTGTAACTTATTGTATTGCTTTTTGAACGCACAATAATCACAATTTTTCTTTGGCAGTTGAACCGAAACCTACCGAAAACGCAGAGGAATCGTTAGTCGAACCAGAACAACCAATTCAGGAGGATTGTGAGGAGGATGTAAAAAGTGAAGAAATCGTCAAAGAAACTATTATAGAATCTAAACCACAATGCGCTAGTAGTATTCCTAGGCGTTCCAAACGCTACAGAAAACCGCCAACAACATATCGCCGAGGTGAACCGGCAAAAACATGTTTACCATCGTACAAACTAGCGACCGAAGAAGAAGCCTATCGAAATCAGAAAAAGTTGATCGATTATCAGTTCGGATTGTACAGCAAAGCCCAGGAAGAGTCGGACCAAAAATTTTTAAACATGAGTCGACAGATTCTAGATGAGTGTAATAAAAAATTTCAATCTTTCTTAGACAAGTTTGCGTCTGGGAGCGTGTCTGGAACGTAACTTGGACGTAATGTAGCAAAAATATAGTAAAGGCTAGTACGAGCGGCTCACACACGACTCAACAACAGACTTGGGGAATGAACTATTCAACTATAAGACTTCAAAAAGTATGGATTTCCATAACCGACAAAAGATGGATGCAAAAACCAAATAAAAGAAACAATCACGAACATGAACATCGAAAATTACCATAATACCTGCTTGTTTTATGCGAATGGAAAATATGTAACCGTTCTTTACACTCATTTGTTTTCTCACTAAATGCTGATACTATTGTTCTTCAAAACGTTATCATTATTTCTAACAAAAAAAAAAAGACTTAAATAGAAACATTTTAAAAATACTCAGTTGACAAACGACCGGCATCGCTAACGTAAATGGCACTTCGCTTACTTTTTGTCCACGTGCAGCTGAATCCACGGATGGATGGCCACATTTTCCAACGGCATACGGCTGGCCGGATCCTTAACGAGCAACCGTGAAATTAAGTGAGCGGCAGCCTTCGTTACATCGGGCGGTACGGTGTACTGCACCTTCATAATTTTACGGTACGTTTCCTCATAGGTGTTGGCCAGGAATGGAGCCTTTCCGCACAGCAGCTCGTACGCCAGCACACCCAAACTCCACAGATCAACGGTTTTCGTGTGCGGTTGTCCTTGCACCATCTCCGGAGACAAATAATCGAGCGTACCACAGAGCGTAGTTCGGGACGATGTCGGTTCGTGCACGGACCATCCGAAATCAGCTATCTTCAGCTCACCACCATGCCCCAGGAGCAAATTTTCCGGCTTAATATCACGATGGATGACGTTGCGCTCGTGCAGATAGATCAGCGCAGATACGAGCGAGTAGACGTAGATGGCACACCGTTTCTCGGGGAACCGTTTTCCCGGCTGTTGCTGCTGCTCCTTGAACAGCGTACCGCCCGGTGCGTACTCGAGGATTAGATAAATGCGTGACTCGTCGTGAAAGTATCCATACATGCGCAGTATGTTCGGATGGCGCAGGTGGGACTGGATCTCGATTTCTCTTCGCACCTGATGCTCAATGCCTTGGGCGTGAACCTAGTTAGGGAAGGGGCGTTTTTTTAGCATCAAACATAAGCCCAAACATAGCATTGTGCATTTGCATATAGAACTTACTTGCTTCTTAAACAAAACCTTCAGTGCGATGACAAACTTTGTTTCCTTCTCGCGTGCTAGATACACATTGCCAAACTTGCCACGACCCAACGGTCGACCAATGTCGAAGTTGCTGAGTGTCCACACTTTTTTGGCCGGTTTTGCCGGTGGTGCTGGTTGGCCAGGGTCAGCGTTCGTGCCGTTCTGCTGTCCAGCATCCGACTTATCACTGGACGGCGTCGTATCCATCGGTTCCACCTGACAGCCATCATCAGTCTTTGGGGGTGGAGGTTTTTCAACGGTCGGTTTACTATTACTGTTGCTGCTTGGTGCTGCAGTTCGTGCGACAGGGGGGGGTAACTGTGGCGCTTTAAACATTCCCATGTGCTGCTGCCCTTCCGCTACCTTCCCGACCACTTTCGGTGCACTGGTTCTTAACGCGTGGTTTGCAGCCGATGCCGCTCCCGTGCTACCTTTCTTCGCCAGTAACGTGCCAGAATGGGACGGGATTGCTGAGCCTGTGGTTACCGGTGCTGGTACAGTGAATAGTTTACGATTTTCTTTGTTACACGCCATGTTTGTGCGCCACTGGTCAGCAAAACAAATACGGCCGGGTTAGAAGCTGCGATCGGCAGAAGTAGAACGCGTTCCGAAATTGTTACCCCCGGGTATAAGGCACACTACAAAATAGACCAGCACACTGTACACACTGTTGGAATGTTCGCCAATGCGTTTCTTTATTGCTTTTATAGAAGAAAGGTGTGAAGAAGGAAATGCAAACAGTTGTTCTTTGAAACTCTGTGGGAACTTTAATTTTTAACGGCTCCTCGTTCTGACAGCTACTTTTCGCCCGATCCGAGCGAAATGAGAATGTGATCTAAACGTACAATTCAAGGTGCTTCGATAGCGCATTTTTGCTATATACACCTTGTGGGAAAACCCATCGGCGTGTTTTAGACGATTCGAAGTTGATTCGAACGAAAAGCTTGCGACCGACCGTTTTAAAGCAAAGCTCCGCTCTTATGTAAGGTTCATTCACTCTCCGTTCCACGTCGTATGAGGCAAGCGCAACCAATCATTGAATATTGCCAGACTTTCTTTCCCACATTTCGTTCATATGTTTAATCCGTTGGTGTGGGCATTTTTCTTAATATATGCAATAATATGCAACACGCAAGAGGGAATGTTAGCCTTTTCACGTTACTAACAATATAATCTCCAAATTTTATGCCTCTATCTAATGAACCGAAGCATCTTTGGCAACTTTCGAATAGAAAGCCTCAAGGGACTTAAGGTTACGGTTTGTTTCAAGTCGCTCACGCTTTATAGTAATATTATGCATTACTTTTTTTGCTTGTCTAGTCTACGAAGGGTGAGATATGTTTATGATCAAATGCTTTTTCACGCCATTCTTCAAATAGGTTGTGTTTATTGCAGGACATCAGATTACAGTGTAACTTACCACTCGAACCTGTTCCACTATCCATTGTGTATCTACGAAATTAAAACGCAATACTTAATCTAAATTAATCGAACGTATGCCAGTTCTGTGAATGGAGTTTGAATTACATGCTTCTTGAAGGCATTATTTGCTTATGCTATTTGCAATTGTTTTAACACACACATACAAACACACACACACGTACACAGTACTTAAGAATAATTGAATTGAAAATTAAAAAAAAAAGCTTTTTTAGATCCACAAGATTGCCCCCAACTAGTTTAACATAAAAAGTTCTTTTAATATAGGTAGGTAAAGTGTAAAAAAAAAACTTATTTTTTCAATAACTATCTTTCTGGATTTGCATAATCGTTAGTACGTATGCGTTAGATGCAGTACAAATCAGAAAAGTATTTAAAAAACAATTGATAACTCATGTTTACGTTCATGGGATGATCCCAGATGAAGGTCCCGAGCTAAACGCTCGGAGTTAGAAAATACCAGGGTGTACGTATCGACTGGTTTAGCAAAAAACTGACTACGTACTATAAACGTAAAACTTTGTAAGCTACTGTGTATGAGGCTTCACAGATCATCGTCCTCATCCCACTCACCTAACAATGAACTAACTTCCTTCGACTTTGCGTTCGATTTATCCTTATCCTCTTCGTCCTCACCCTCATCGTCCCCCTCCTCCTCCTCTTCCTCCTCCGGCTCCTGCTCCAGTTCACCGGTGTCGTCTTCCAGCTTGCTCCGGCTGGTCTCAGCAGAAGTCGTACCATTTTTTTTACCTTTCCCTTCCGTATCGCTTTCCTTTCCTTCCGCAGGGCTGCTAACCGTTTCTTCCTCCTCCGTTTCCTTGTCAGCAGCTTCTTCTCCGGCTGTACCGGCTGTTTCCGGCTCTTCCTTCACCACGTCGTCCACTGAAGCGTTCTTTTTCGCTTCTTTCGACTTTTTACTTCCATTCTCACCGGTGGTAGCTTTTGTCGTCCCGGTGGTCACTTTTGCTATTGCTTTCTCAAGATCCGTCTCGTCGGTGAGGTCGTCCAGCTTCGACTCATTGTTCCAATCATCCAGCAGCTTATCGATTTCCTTTTCGGAGAGCTTCTCTTCGCCAGACTTTTTGCGCTCCTTCGAGGGATGGGCTCCCTACAGCCGCCGCCACTTCTACAGCGGATTTTTTCTCTCCGTCCGACTTTGATGCTGATTTAGTAGCCGGTGTTGATGCCGGAGTTGGTTTCTTCACGACCGCAGGTACTGCAGCCAGCTTTTTCGTGACAACCTTCTCCGCAACTTCCGAGATGGTGGCAGCCGCTGGTGTACGGGGTTGTTCTTCCGCCGTATCCTCCGACCAATCGCCTTCCAGTTCGGAAATCAACTTCAACTTGTCCGACTGCTGCCGATCTTCCGAATCATTCAGCTCATCCTCCTCCTTCGTTCCGTCGGCCGACGTGTCGGGGGCCCGCAACTCGTCCTCCAAGTCCATCAGCTCGTCCTTTACCGCTTGCTGCAACGTTTCGTTTGTTTCCGACGTTACGTCACCCGCGGACATGTCCACGTCATCGTCCATCGTGGTGTTGCCTTCGTCTTCCGCTTCCGGCTTATCGGATGTGTCGGTTCGGCGCGATTCGTCCTGGCTTTCGTCACCACCTTCCAGCGACGGTTGCTTGTCGGCGATCGATGACGTTGCCTTGTCCTCGGACAGCGAAACGGAAGCTTGCGAATTGTCGTCTTCCGAGGCCGTCGTCACTTCGGCCACCTTCGAATCGGACTTTTGACTATCGTTATGTTCCGATTCGCCACCCTCCGGCTGGCTGTACATTACCATAATGTTCTGCGAGGACGTGTCCACAATCTGCACCCCCTCATCCAACTGTATCGTGGATCCGACCGAAAAGTTGTCCTCGTTCAGCACCATTACTACATCGTTGCCTGTGTAGAGAAGCGAAAACAAATTAAAGCAATCCCAAGGGGAACCCCGCAATCCATCCCTCACTTACCACTGCCTGTGCTTTGCAGCTGGGAAATGATTTCATCTTTCTGTGATTGTGTCAGCTGCAGCTCTGTCCCATCGGCGGTCACCAGCTTCGGGATGGTGGTGGTGGTTTCCGTGCTTGCATTCTCCCCATGCACGCTCGCCAGTTCTGCCTCGATGAACTGGTTCTGATAGTTGGGATCATCCATCACGACCCCATTGTCACCGACAAGTGTCAGGCTGGTGGCAATGCCCGATGCCACATTGCTGAGCGCTTCCGCTTCGGACGATGGTTCGAGCGTGATGTGACGCACTGACCCACCTACCGCACCCGTTCCCTTTGCCGGCGGCAGCGTGATGTTTGAAAGAATTTTAATTTTTCCTTCTCCACCGGCGCCCGGCGATGAGTACGTTTTCGTCTGTGGGGACGCTAGCTCCTCCTCCTGCGACTGGTAGTCTTCGTCGTCTGTAAACTCGAGCACACCGTCCGCGATGGCACGCTCCTTGTGCTGCTCCTTCATGTGATCGTACAGCTCCATCTCCTTCGCGAACACCTTGTTACAGTAGATGCACTGTTGCAGATCGCCCCGGGAATGCACTTCTTCCTCGTGCTTCTGCAAATCGTCCGCTGTCATTGCGACATGATCGCATTCGTCACACCGCGGGAACTTGATCGCTGGCTTCACCTTGTGCTCCGTGAACCAGTGATAGAACAGATGCGGATTGCGCTGCTGTGCCTTGAACCCGCAATGCTCACAGATGCGCACGTCGATGCGTTCCTTGTGCTTGTGAATCAGATGATTGTAGAACGCTTTGTAGCTCGGGATGCTAATCGGACGCCCGTTAATGCCACACCGCAGGCAAAGCCAGGGACCGGTAGTATTCTCCGCACCCTTCGCAATTAGCGCGTGCATCGTTTTCGCGTCGATTGTTTTGGTTGTGCCGCTCGCGCCCGGCTTACCGGTGGACGTCGTGGAGGCAGCGGACGGTTTCGCCGTTTCGCTGCGTATGTTTGCCGTCGCACGGCGTACCATGGAGAGGTCCTGCTTTAAGGGCGTTGCGGTACGTACTTCCATCTTCGGTGCCGCTGCACCGGATGACGAACTGCCGCCAGTAGTGTTGGCATTGTTCGGGGAAGGTTTCTGCATGATCTTTAGCTTTATGTTTTTGTTCTTTTTCACCAGATGGGGATATTTCTTCAGTACCTCCGATATGATTTTTGCATGGTCGACACTGCCGGAATCGTCCTTTACGGTGATCTGTTTCATCGCAGTTACATTTCCTCCTGCCGATCCGGGCGATTTAGATTCCTGCTTAATGGTACCATGCTTAATCATGCTCGCGTGGTGACTGGCAGACTTTGCCAGAGCGGCTTTAACGGAAGCCGGCGGTTGATAGTCCTCATCGTCGTCGTCGTTAAAGTGTGTATCGTCATCGACGTAATCGGGCGAATCGTCATCATGCGTCGTCAGCTGGCTCCGCATACGTGCCGCTTCGGTGAATTCTTTCACCTCGTCCAGGTTCGGCTTCTTGGCCGGCGGAGATGTGAGCGAACCACTGGACGATCGCTTCACAACGTTCGCGTTGGTGTACCCTTTGCGAAGCTTTTCAAACGGAGACGTTTCTTCCTCCTTTTTGACCTGATCGGCCGTCAGCAATGGTTTCGTTTCGTACGTAATTCCATCAAACGATCCCTCGAAACCTTCACCCATCTCTCCATCGTCGAACCGTGACGGGCCCGGCTTGACGTCCTTCGTGCTGTGAACGGCCCCTTTGTGACCGTACATATGCACCGGTTGTCGTGCCACCGGTAACCGTGGTCTCGGTCCAACGTTCGGTCCTCTCTGCGCGGGCATCACACGTGACCCAGCTCCTTGGTACACCGGAGCACCACGGGGACGTGGTGCTTGTTTGTTCAGCAACACCGGTTGCTTCACAATGCGCGATGACGTTTGTCGATGGGCCTCGAGCAGTTTTAGCAACACGGTCATGTTCATATCGGTGGCCGTTTTGAGCAAACGATCGTACATATTGTACTGGAATTCGAGCGTTCCCGTGTACATAAAGTTCACGATGGGGACTATGACGTCGGCCTGTAGGTCCATCGGCATGATCAGCACATCGTCGTACATCTCGCACACGTTTTCCAGATGGTTGAAGTAGTCCGTACAAGCGGACAGCACTAGCCGGTGCACTTTTAGCTGCGAGTTGTCGTTGAACTGTAGCGTCAGATCGCAGTGATCGGTTTTGTTGAAAAAGTTCTGCAGTTTCTGCAGGAAGAACACACCCCAGTTGTCCACCTTCACCGACTTTGCCTCTGCGTATCGCGTCATCTTGCTCATTTGTACTGTGATTAGAGGGGGTGCCGAATACTTTAATTACATCAGTCACATGCCTAAAAGCAACAAAAAAACAACAAATTACTTAGTGCGCCTTCGTTCACTGTTTCACTGCATATTGTTTAAAGGGCCCAGCACAACACAGACAGTTTGTTTACGTTTGGCGCTTTCCCCTTCCAGCGCATCACCCATCAAAAAAAACTTTCTTTGCCGTACTGTCACAACCTCAGATGATGCATGTTTGGCTATTAGGTGGTGATAATCATACTATCATACGCGAGTGGAACCAAAAAACGATCAATGGTTGTTTTTAAACTCCCGCTGATTAAGCATCAGGTTGAATCGGTTGTAAAACTGGTTTGAATCAAGCCTACCAAAGGGTGTTCGAGAAAGAATTTCACCACCCGCGCACCTAGTGCCCTGTACTGCACCAACGAGAGTGTGGTGCTGACGCCGATTGAAAAGGGTCGCATTATGAGTAAGGTATTTTAAAAACAATCACTACACCTCCGTAAAATTCGTTAATTGATACGCACACTGTGCTCACTGCGCGTCCTTTTTAACTGCTTTTTTCAGCTCTGCCAGCACTTCACCAAATCAAAACTGTGCTTTGTTTCGAGAACTCGCACAAAAGTTGACTTAAATCGAACGAAATTTGCTGCAAACCAACATGGCGGCCTGACGCTGCTTGCTGAAAGCTTTCACGAACACGCGAGCTTTTTCAATACGCTACACGCTCCGAACGGCGTTTTCGAAGAGAGGGTTTCAAGTGTTCGAAAATGAAATCGATTCGCAGGTAATGATTCTGGTACATAGGTCCCGGTTCAGTACTTCAAACTCGATTGTAATGATGCTTCATTAGCTCTGTTCTATGTGTTTTGTGCACTTTTTGGATGAACTGAAGCCCACTTCAAGAGAAAAAGTACCTCAAAAACGAATTAGATCTGATAATGACAGATTGAAAGCTTTCGCCAGAGCAAAGTAGCGTTGTTTCTTTACTTCTCGGGTGTAAACAATTTTCTAAAAACTTCCCAACTGGATAAGAAAGCCGCCAACGACGACGGGAAAATGCCCCCAAAGTTTAAATTCACCGAAGGTAAGCGACAGTACGGACAGCGTGCGTAGATATTCACAGTTTCCTTCACCGTTCTACAATCGCAGGTGAAAAGGTTCTTTGCTTTCACGGTCCGCTGTTGTACGAAGCCAAACTGCTACGATGCGCGATGATGAAAGAAAAGCAGGTAAAATACCTGGTGCACTATGCTGGTTGGAACAAGAAGTATGTATCGAACGTAGAGTTGAATCTTTACTGTGCACATCGCTATTAATACGCCTTCTTTGCGCAGCTGGGATGAGTGGGTTCCGGAGAGCCGTGTGCTGAAGTACAACGAAGCAAATCGCCAGCGGCAACAGGAAGTGCACCGGTTACATTCGCCCTTGGTGAAGAACAAGAAGAGCAGCACAAAGACGAAAAAGTCTGATACACAAAGTGGAAACAGTGGCCAGAGCAAAGATAACGATTCACGAGCATCAACGCCCTCGAAGGAAGTGACGAAAGAGAAAGAAACCACCGCCCAATCCGTTAGCACACCTTCTACGACCACTACGGCGTCCATTACCACTACTTCTAGCGGTAGCTCATCAGGAAATTCGTCTTCTACGGGACGAAACAGATCCTCTCTTAAATCCACCGCTACCAGTGCGAGCGTTGCTTCGTCACCTAGCTCCACCACATCATCCACATCTTCCTCCTTAGCTACATCCAACGCTGCGGCAACTACAGCACCTCCATCTGCCACCAATGGAAAAGAAGGCAAACCGTCGGAAATTAAAGAATCAAGTGAAAAGGCAAAAGATGAATCGTCTAGTGAGCAAACCAGTTCCAAAGCGAAGAAACGCGGACGAACCGACACAAATTCGTCCAACGTCGAATCGGAGGATCAGTTTATATCGAAGGTGGAGGTGAAAATTAAAATTCCCGACGAGCTGAAGGTATGGCTGGTGGATGATTGGGATGCAATATCGCGCCAGAACAAGCTGCTAGAACTACCTGCCAAGGTGACGGTACAGGAAATAGTGGACAACTACGTACAGTACAAGAAACAGAGCAAAGTAACGACGGCTACGAAAGAAACAGCCGTGGCCGATATAGGAAATGGAATAGTTGAATATTTCAACGTTATGTTGGGCTCCCAGCTGCTCTACAAATTCGAACGACCACAATACGCGGAGATGATACTGACGCATCCGGGTGTGCCGATGGCTAAGATTTACGGTTCCGTTCACCTGCTACGTCTGTTTGTGAAGCTGGGACCGATGCTAGCTTTCACTTCACTGGATGAAAAATCAATACAATCTTCGCTGGGTCACGTACAGGACTTCTTGAAGTACTTGGTAAAAAATAGCAGTACGCTATTTAACATGCAGCATTACGTAAATACTAGCCCCGAATACCACCGGAAGGCCTTGTAAAGGTGTGTAAGGCTGAGTGAATGAATTGCAGGTAATAAACTGTATTTTTTGAAAGCATCCTACACATTCATTGATCTGTTGTGTAAACATTTGTATACAGAAGACGCCTGTGGTAGATTGTACTAGCTTGTGCTAGTACAATGAAATCTTTAGTAAAACTGTTTTGTAGATAATTTAAAATCACCGCATATCGCTGCATTTGAAAATAAGCTCATTTGGCAACTGTCAAAATATATTTTAGCTTTGTCACATCTCGTTTCCCGTAGAGCTATAAACCTTGTGCGTATACGCGCTGTACCAGAAACGTAAACAAACAAGAAGCCGGCTGGCCTTAGCTGCTTTTTCCACGTACGCCAACAATTTGTTTAATTTACAACCATCTGATTAACAATGTCCGCTGCTAAACTAGTTCAATATATTGTCGTAAATGGAGAAATTGCAAAAACCTGGCCTAAAGGTGCTCTTATTGCACAGTGCTGCCATGCCGTGGCTGCCGTAAGCCATTTGTATGCCGCCGATCCGGACACCGTGGAATATTTTAAGGATTTAGATAATATGCACAAAGTCGTGCTCGAGGTATGTATTGGGGCCATGCTTTTGTTGTAGTATATACAGA
This sequence comes from Anopheles maculatus, assembly GCA_002091835.1. Taxonomy (NCBI): domain Eukaryota; kingdom Metazoa; phylum Arthropoda; class Insecta; order Diptera; family Culicidae; genus Anopheles; species Anopheles maculatus. The sequence goes on from KZ062778.1 coordinate 32,773, forward strand.
ACTATCAAACGGAATTCCGATTTGCTGAGTTTTCTATGTAATATTTATCCATCTGCACCCGCAGAGTTTCAGTCGCAAGACGATGTGCACGATATTCTGAAAAGGCAAGATGGACATTATCCTACCGCAGTACAAACACCATCCGTTTGACATAGCGTAAAGAATATTTGAGCGTGTGAAAGCTATTTTAGGATTTTGAAGAGAATTTCTAACACCTACACAAAATATGCCACAGAAGCTGGCCCTAGCGAAGCGAAGCAAAGAACATACACCAGGCGTACACACAAATACCGATTATAAGGGGTTATTTTGGGAATCACGGTTCGAACAGGTCGTTCGCTAACTGTGTACTAGGGCAACGGTGTGTGTGTGCGCCGTTTCGATTCAATAGCTAAAATACCTCACACAGTTTATTGTAGCGAAAGAATTTTTGAAAATGTTCTGATATTTCGTGTATCTCTGTTTCTTGCTCTTCCATTTTAGGCACCGGACGCAGCCAAACTAGTTGGCCTGGGAGAAACGTTGCAACAGAACGATGTTAAGCATAAGGTGTGGATAGAGCAGCCCGAAAATTTGCCAACCTGCATCGCACTGAAGCCGTACCCCAAGGAGGAGGTGCAAAAGTACATGAGGAAATTCAAATTGCTTAGCTAAGGGACGGCTAAGGAAAATGGTTTGTTACAATTATTTGTGATATAGACGTTAAAACTTCCCCATTAACTATTTCTGGCACCGAACGTTGCGTTCTACGAGTCCTTGGCAGTGCTCCGCACTGCTCTCCTTGAACCTCGTACGAAAGCAAACTGTGAGCCATGATCAAATAAGAAGATCAAAACAGATCGGTTTTTCGTTTCACCATTTCACTGCGATTCATGATGACATCATGCGAGGGACAAATTTACTACACAAAACATAGGCGCGTGGTCGGTAAATAGGTTTCCCGTCCACCTTTTGCCAATACCGCATTCGCTGAGGCAGTGCAATAGTGAACTTTTTCCAAATTTTCCAAGCTGTCGACCCATTTTGCTTTGAGCACCGAGTAGAAATAATTTTATTTATGGAAACATACTCCGTTCCGTGGGTGGGTTTGAAAATTTGAGCTACGTACACGATACGAGTGCGTCGACGGACGAGCAATCCTCGGTAAAATCTAGCCTGAGTTGCTGCAAAATGGCACGGCCAGTCGCCGAAACAACAGCACGACATTTTATTTATGTTTTCCTAGCACGATGAATGGAAAACGAAACCAGATTGAGGCGATGCGATGGTTAACGAACGAACGAACAGCCGTGCGTGAGGTGGTTGTTTACAACTGATGCGTGATGCGTAGGGAGGTCGGTATTTTTAAGACGATTTGTTGAGTTTGTGGTACACGACGATCCTGCCACCGCTATCGCATTAAGTGACATTAATATTGGTTTGCCGTTTGGAATGTAAAGAACAAAAGATAAGAAATGGAAGTGAAATTCCATGTTTTAATTGTGCAGTGCTGTTTTTCTTTTGCACATATTATTCAATTTCAAATTAGAAAATCGAATGCTAAAGGAGGGTAATTATTTCCCACGTGCACAATGCTATGGTACTTTTGGTTCAGAGGCTTAACGCGAAGCGAAAGATTTCCAATCCTATCTGGACCATCTCCCCATTCACTGCATTATGTAACTTATGTATTTATTTCGATTGCAAACAATCAACAGAAGAAGCTGTGTTAAGTTAAGTTTTCACACTTGAGGATACCGAGTTTAATTCGTTCGTTCGTTCGTCCCTTTTGCCACCTAGCCTTAGGAAACTAATTCACTTACAATGACAGTAATTAGATTTATTTCTCCTCAAAAGCTTCACACAAGAACCTTCAGTTTTGTGTCACCATCAACGTCTAGAAAAGGCTTGCTTCCACACGATCAGAATGGTGCGCTCATAAATGAAGTTAGCGTAAGTCCCAACATCTACGCTAAACTTCCCGCGACCAATCAGTACCTAATAATCATCAGGTTGTATCGTAGAATATGGTGCGCCTAGTACGTGCCCATAATTCGTGGCAAATATTTGCCACCCCTCCTCCTCTGCACTTCTGTGTGTCCGTTGTGGTGTTGTGTATGGAGAAAATATATCAATCGCTTCACATTTTGCCCATGTAGACCGATGGTTTTTATGTGCACAAAAAAGGTCCTTGCTACACACGTACGCCCCGGATGACATAATCGGCCAAGACGACCTTATGGAGGTTGTACAGCAACAGCTGGTACCGTACACCGAGGTACCATCGGTGCAATAATTGAAGGGACCTCGGTTTGAAAACCATCTTCCATAAGCGTGGAAAGTGGCCACCGCCAGGGGGGGATGTTACAAGTACGACCAAACAGAGCACATTGCAGGTAGGGGGCGTTGGTACGGGAAGGCAAGGGCTGGATGCTTTGCAGTGGAGCGAAAATTAATAACCACCAGTTTGATCTTCGAAAAACTCGTTCTTTATGGACATCGACAATGCGCGCACATGCGGTCGTCCTTGCGTCTGGATTCTACCACCTTCCACACCTTCCACCCGGTTGGCAAACATTCGCACTTTTCCCATTGCAGTGCCTCCATGGGGAACAGTGGACATCGCCGCGCGGCCATGAGGTGGCTCCAGTTTGGCGAAGATATCAACGAGAGAGAATCCGTCAGCCTGGGTACACACCGGTGTTGGGATGTGTTTCGGGGGGATATGATGAAATTATGGATGGTGGGCAAACCTACCTAGCGAGCTACTACCCTTCCTACCCTTTGGACACAATTGGCACCAAACAGCCGAACTATACTGGATTGAGTTCGAAGCGCGTAGTGTCAGCTTGTTGTGTTGTGCTCTGCTACAACGAGAGGCCTCTTTTTCCTTATAGGGCGCACGAGTGTGTATGTGCTCGAAAAGGTAGTTTGCATTTAATTTTTCTGTGCAGTGATTCACCGTGTTGTGAAGTGCGCAAAGCAACTGGGACGATGCGCAACTGGGATAAGAGAAATCCTTCAGTCGCAGAGTGTTATCCGATATCTAATTCATTTATCGGTTACAAATGATCTTATGTTGTAAATAGTAGTAATTCGAATGGTTTCTAAGATGCCCCTAATTAGTTAATTCTCAATTGAATTACTGACAAACTATCCCTATAATCCCTATAATTGATAAGTTTAAAATAAAGTAAGATTCTGTCCAATTTTGAGCAAAGAAATGTTAAGCCGCTCTCTACATTGTATGAATCGCTATGCCACAGGCGGACCTAAACGACCCCAACCTGTTAAACAATGAAATCGTGTGCAGTGAAAAGTGTAATAGCTCCGCATTAGATTACACCGGCGTAAGAATAGATTTAATGTACGATCGCTACTCGGTCAGTGTCAATTATTCTTCTCACAAAAAATTGCCGAACAATCACGCACATACGATGCAACACCGTGATTCATTGATGGTGTGCACAGATGATGAAAGATTGTTCCGGTGTAGGTGCAATTCTATTTCAAGCCAGAGTACATTTCGGGTCTCAAAATGAGTGAAGTACCTGTTCTAACCGTAAAGAGAGAGTAGAAGATTGCAAAGGGCAATGTTTGTTTGTTCAATGCTATAGAAATTTATGAAGATGTTAGATATTTTTAGCAAAGGTTTTTAACCACAAGGACCATAGCATTTGCACATTTTACGTACTTCAGTACTTTTTATCTGCAAATGTGGGTGAGGTATTTTGGGAAGAAATATTAATTACACAACTTCATCTCACCTGTTGTGTATTTTGCAGCTCGTGAAGAAAACTTGATCAAGCAATAGATTACTATATTACTCAGCCTGTAGTATCTATTGCGATTGTTCCAATGTCATAACTGCGAACGATTTCTCACCACACCATTCTATGCTCGAATGTAGTCATCCGCTGTGATCGCGAAAAGGAAAAAGGAACCGGTGAAATTGATCTAACACATCGACAAGCTACCATTTGAAGCACTGTCACATGCAGGCGCTAATGTCTGCCACCAGGTAAAGTTGAATAATTGATTAATTGGTGTAATTAATAGCACACCAAACCGTTCGATCATAACACCCAAAGGTGATCGATCATCAAGAACACAGATCTCAAAACCAGTGGAAGGAGCAGCTCGCATAGTACCAATTTTGGTTTCATAAGGATCAACTGCATGCATGCGGTGTAGTGGGTAGCGTGTGGTGATAATTACCAGATGAATGCCTCCCTCCCTTTTTTATTCGCTCCATTCGTTGGTTCTTTTAGTTTGCGATGTACTAAATGGTGAATGATCGTTATTCATCTCTCACAATCAATTTCCATGGTTTGTCTCTTATGACAGACTTACACCATGTAAGAAGAATTATAGCACCTCACCATCTGTTTACCCCATTATGTTTAGAATTTTCTACAAGTTGATATGTAAATATGGATATGTATATACCACTGTGGGTCAACCTTATGCATGCCCCATTTGCATGTATGTAACCTTCTGGCAGATACGCTGCCCAGGCCTGCAATCTCGTAAGTCATGTAATTAAATGGGAATAAATGAAACGCACCAGACGCGAAAGGAAGCTTCGGAGTGGAGGGTCAAGGGGACGTATTAAATAGAACGTACTTAAGCTGCTTTTTTTGCCTAATATGGGCACAGAATTGAGTATGTCTGCGCGGATTCATAGCAGTGTGCAGCACAGTTCCTGCCGACGTTTGACCGCTGAGCTACGAGTGTCTTGCGAGTATGTGACACTGCACGTTCGCACCGACACTTGACACGAGTCGGCTGTTGTAATACGTTAAAAACTCACCTTCCGCCGCGCTCCATTTACTTCCCATTACCTAGCTGGTGCATGAACGATAAGATTTTGTACCACGGCAATACAGCAAGCGTACGCTTGGCGCCAGTTGCCTTCACCAGCTAATACGACAGCTAACTAGAGGCTGGCGCAATGTTTCGCGGGCTTTTCAATGAAACTGGGAACATTTATATGCATTTATTTAAAAAATTGGTTATCGAATCTGGTATGAAACAATCTGTAATACGTAAAGCTAATAGTTTATTGAATGCAAAGTATGCATTTATTCGCTCAGTAATGGCCATTATGAATAGCAATGATGAAGTATTAGCAGTTTTATATTACGTGGAAAATCCAATCTTTCCGATCGTATCCTGTTGTGTCAATCAACCTGAAGATAGGAATATTTCATTAGGTGACATAAATCTGCGTGAAATAATTAGGTGAGAGCGAATACAAATATGTTTAAATATCTGTTTCAGCATTGATCACCACCAACGGAAGTATTTGCCGGCTGCCAAAGACTCATCACGGGGCAGGTCGAAAGTCGAATTCCGAACGCAACAGGTCGATGCTGTTGACGTTGTGATTCATTGAAATTAAATTTCTGCTTGCCTTCCACCTGCCACCGTCTGCCAATCCCCAAAGCGCAAACGATTTCGCATTATGTCCGTCTGTTGTCCAAATCCTACTGACGTCACACTTGGTGGTCTGAATCGAGCGATCCACAGCGTGCGCGCGATTCGACAGTTTAAAAATAGGATCGCTCGTACCAATCCCACTGGCGGCCACAGTAGTAGCGTTTGGCCGGAAAAGCGCACCATCAACAATATGCCTCTTCAGTACGGTTAAGCCCGATAGAAAACGGATCCTCCTACCGAGTGGTGGTGGAAGTTTTCCATCGACCGTACACTGGTGGGGACTATGCGGCTCGAACGGTCACCATACAATCGTGCGAGAGTAGGGATGTATCTTCCGGTGGTGAGGGTAAAATTCACTTGCGCATTCGCGCACGATTTGCGTACGTACCACAGGCACACCGCGTGTCGTTGCAACGCGAAAGCCGAACCGTTCCCGATCAACAGGCTCGTGCGAAGATGCTGCTGTAATGTGGCTGGGACTCTGCGTTCTCTGTGTCTACATAAATGGACCCACAAACATACACGCACACACATATATGTCTTCATGGGCCCCATCGCACCATTCCACTGGCTGCATGCTCTATTCCTCCCCGGGGAAAACCGTTAAACCCATATCACCCGAGAGGACTCCACCACGGTTCGTGCGCACGATCGCGACCCGAACCACACCTGCACGTGTATGGGTGCGCGTACGCACACGATTCGTGGGCCGCTGGTGTGCAACTCCATCCGGGCCGGGGTGCGCACCGTGCGCCACTATCGAGACGGTTTTTCGACGTTTTTCAGTTCGCCTTTAAACTGTTTAACTCGCGGATTCAAGTGTAAGTAAGGTCCTCCGTTTGTTGTCCGATCTGTGCGGATATATCACGTTGCTGTTGCTGTGGGAATTCTTTTTTAAAGGTTTAAGGTTTGAGTGACATTAGATTTGTACCCGGTTTATGCTGAACTGTGTTGGAACCGACTTGAGAGCGGGAAA
>KZ062778.1:40702-66557 GCA_002091835.1 Anopheles maculatus
TGGAGCCATATTTTACTTACCTCTTTTTGAAACTATCCCATCCCATGCACTCACTGTTTCCATCATGACCTACTTCTTGTTCAATGGCTGCACAGTATCACGGCGACCCGTTGAAGGGCGTCATTACGATCTCCAATGCAACGCTTGTTGCCACTTCGATAAGACATTGCCGTACCGTTGCCATTTAACAGCTCGTACTGCAGCAGGTGTCCCAGCAGCTACCCGAGGAAATGGGACGCGGGACGAATCTGTTCTGCAAATTCCACCAGCGTTAAAGTGCGCCGGGCTCTATTCTTATCTCTCACTATCCGTACTGTCGTATGATGATTCAACTGTTGGCAAACGATCGTTTGTTTTCTCTCGCAGGTTGTGAAAACATGCACATGCACTTATGCGCCACAAACGACAGACGATTAAATAATTAACATCCAGCGTAACCGGATACCGACACCGGTTGGCCTTGGCGAACCTTGGTAAAGTTTGCTGTTTGACCGAAATTTTCTACCCTCCTTCAAGGGTGGGTAGCGTGCGCGTGAGAGAGAAAGAGAAAGTGGTCACAGGGAAACGGGTTTTCGCGTATCCGTAACCTGTTGCTTCAATTGGACGATACTATATTTGCAATGTGAGACATCTTTTTTTCCCTTGGAACTTTCGCTTTCTTTTTGTCCTCCAATAAACAACGAGTTCCATTGCCTGTGGCGTACGATGTTGGACGGAGTTTTGTAAAATGGTTTTCCCTAAAACAGTAGGAGAAGATGTTACAAGCGGTTCATGTTTCGTACCCGACACTTGGAGAAATCCTATCCGCAATTATGATGTTTGCGGTTTACGTACCGAATGACATTCACCTAGAAGCGTGGTCATGGGCTCTGGATCGACGCAGCCCCAAGGTCTATGGCAGAGTGTTATCTTGCAAGTGTATAACGTGTTTGCAACATGTGGAGACATGTACACTCGGAGGATAACATCTCATCACCTCAAATGTACTCAAAGGAAGATCTTCGATTGCGTACAATAAAGTGAAACACCATAGTGACTCGTCCCGTTGCTCAGCTAAACCTGTTCGAATGTTTATTGCAGAAAGGCACAATAAACATCCCGACCGACCCTGGTTAGGTTGAATAGTTCAAACGATCGTCGCCCAGTAGCGATACGACACACTTCAAACCTCTCCCCGGCCATGTGCGGATTGATGCTTCTGTACAAAAACATGACAATAAACATTCCAAACTGGCAGCTGGTTTGTACAGTGGGACAGCAAAAAATTGAAAACTCGACCCGAACGGTACGAGATTGTTGTCCTATTCCATATATGTGCGCACTCTGACCCGAAATACAAGTAGATGGAACGGCATCAACTGGTACAGTGGTTCAACTTACCCTTCCACGGCCAAAATATACCATAATGTCCCAAGGTCTAGTGTGCAGCATCGTCTAATATAAGACCAAAAAGAGTTTTGTGTATGTTTTGTGAAACGCACGCTATAGCAGAAAGCTTGCTGTGGTAAATTGGAGTACAGACACACTCCGCAACGCTAGAAATAGGAAGCCACGTCCCTGGCAAACATCCAATTAGGTCACCTCTCGGTGTGCGACACTTTATGAGCCCAGGTGACATGCAACCAGACCTAGTGCCCTGCTGCTCCCTGCTAGTCAACCAACCCATGTTTGCTGCTTGCTCATTGATCATCTGAGTAATGGGTTTAGGCCTCGTAACCCCCCAATACACACACACACACACTCGATGACGGACCACATTCGCGCTTTCGATATAATAACGCGATTAAATTGAAATTCACGTTTCTCTGATTTTCTTCCGTAAAAGGAAAACGGAAGGCCGCCGCATGGTGTCAAGTTGTACCACCACTGGTATTGCCGCTGTGGAACAAATGCTTGTGTGCTGCACCAGACATACACCAGTCGTCTGCATTTGCGTGTGTGCTCGTTTGGGCTACGGGTCTGTGAATATGCTCAGACGGTGGAAGATCAATTCAAGCTTATTCATACAATGTCAATGGCGATGGAATTATGGTGTCAGGGAAGCCACTAAAAGAACGATAACACGGAACAGCAATTATAGGAACGCAATCGACACGGGAAAGAACGGTACAACATCTGTTCGGAGAAGATTTCTTTCCATCCACAACTAGGCTCAGTAGCGGACGTAATTGAATACTTATAAATTAGCATTAGGCGAAAATTACAGTTCTCTTTCTCTTACAAAAGCATGTAAAAATTAAAAACCTTACACTAATAGATTTGTTTTCTATCCATTTTTTGTTGCAGGCTACGCGTGTGCGATTCGGTTTGTGTGTAGTGTTTACCTTTCCGTAGTGTTGTTGTGAAGTGACCAAAACAAAAACCCACCCACCACAATGGATGCGATTAAGAAGAAGATGCAGGCGATGAAGCTGGAGAAGGACAATGCCTTGGATCGGGCCCTTCTCTGCGAGCAGCAGGCTCGTGATGCCAACCTGCGCGCCGAGAAGGCCGAGGAAGAGGCACGTCAGCTCCAGAAGAAGATCCAGGCGATTGAGAACGATCTCGATCAGACCCAGGAAACGCTCATGCAAGTCAACACCAAGCTGGAGGAGAAGGAGAAGGCTCTGCAGAACGTAAGTACCGATGCACATTAGGAAGATAAGGAATTCGGGTGGGAAAAAAGGGGGGGGGGGGACAAATTCGCAATCTCCGTTGCATAGGAGGGATAAACAGCAGGCGTGTGTTCTTGTGGAAAGAACATTAAAATGAAGGACACCTTCATTCAAGTCTTCAAAAACTGTGTCAGAAGCTGTGTCCACTGCAGTTGTTGACCTAAATCTTTTAAATGTCTGGTGGTCGGTCTGTGCTAAAATAGCAATGTAATGTGATCCATTTTCACACTAACGAAGCACCTGAAAAACAATCCGATGGTGATTAGAAGAAGTGCGTTGGGGGAAAAGTGGTGTGCACAACACACACGACGGTACATTCCAAAAACACCGAGCACTGCACATCATCGAGTTATTTTTGGCTTTTACGCGGCGCAATGTGTGGCTAGTCTGGGGATGCGTAGTACGTGTTTTTTGTGATTTTTCCGAAGGTGAACTCATGCGTAGTTAGAAAAAGGATAATGAAAACTTCGTACGCGAGTAAGCGAATTTTATGAAACAATAAGAAGGAATGTACTAGTATTCGCCTAGTCTTACTATTTGTATGGCTGACACACGTAGCAAATTGCGGTTTCTTTGGTATGGCCTGGGTCTTGAATGAGTGTTTGACGTCCCTGTCGCATGTGAGACATGCTAAAAATAATCTTTATCACTGCATTTTATACCACGTAAAACTGCACCGCCGTGCAGTGCCACTGATACGAACCATTGACGGTTGCATAATCGTGGGTGAACTCGGAACGAACTTCATCGTAATGACATAATTTGATAATTAACACTGTCAAAGTACAAACAAAAAATATAGAAATGCGAATATTTTGCATGAATAAAGGGCATCTTGCAATGAGACCCCATGAGCTAATCCTGGTACGAAAGTATGCTTTAGGCATCGCCGGAAACAAGATTGGCCGGGAAATATGGCCTACCATCGATTGTCTATTTTTAAAAACACCAGAAATCTTCGTACAACGGGTCGGCCCAAAGGAATGCGTATCATCGTGGGGTTTAGAAGATGAATCCGTAACAGCCGCTATTTTCCGCCAATGCGCGTTTACACGTGCGCAGATGAGGTCGTCGTGCGCAGTTCGCTCATGCGCACTAGGGCGCGCGCGCGCAGGCACTGTACCGGTGGGCGCATCTCGTTGCCACGTACGTGACCGCAGAGATTCGTAAGCAGAGATATGTGTGATCGATGTACGGCGAGCCAACCATGCTTAAACATTATCGTCACAGAATGCCGATCATCCGCTAATTTTATCAATGTCCCTTCTATAGTAAATGCTAATAATGGATGAAAAGCACGCGCACGGTACCGTGGCCAACGCATTCCGACTGATCCGGTGCAAATATTTGAATGAATTGGTTTCAGAAACAACCGAAGAACCGGGTGTGTGTGAGGGTTTGGTGGAATGTCGAAAGATGCCGGTTAGTAACAAGAAACTGAAACAAGAAGACAAAGAATGGGTCACAGCGATGACTACTAGCTTTACTGTCGGGTTTAGGGGTGGAGACAGACGAAAGAAAGCGCAGTTGGGATTCATTCACTAGATAGTGGTGCCACGGATCGCATACACGCGACAGTAGAATCCGGCACCGGCACCGGAGAAAGTTGTTCCGCCGTCGTTGGAAACGGACAGCCAATTTCCACTACTGGGTGGCCAGAAAAGTTGTGCTGCTGGTACCGTTTCACCAACATGGCCGGAATAATGTCGTACGGCAATCGGAAGCGGAAACCGGACTGCTGTAGCCGGCCAAAACCGTCACGTGATGGCGGCGGCAACGGTGGCAAACGCAAGCAGAACTCAAAAAAGAACCGGCAGCGTGGAAGAAGAAAAAGAAGAGGCAGTGAAAATCGCCGAAGCTTGCCGAACCATGCCGAAGCGTGGATGCGAATTGAAACCGTCGGCCGAAGTGTGGATGCGCTTTCGAGTTCGAAAAAGAAACGGCCAAACAACGGCTTTCGAACTACCGTCTTCGAACTCGTTGACAAGACGTTTGACACGAAACTATGGGATCGCGTTGGCGAGTCGGCGGACACACTGGTAACAGCAAATAAACAAGACGTCGTGAATGGTGCAGCTGGCGGTGGTGGTAGTGTCGTTGGTGCAAGTATTATGTGCGAAAATAACTCCGGCCCGGGCCCTGGCACGGGTGGACGGAAGCGGGGCCACCAGCATCATCCGCGGTTCGCGGGCACACGGCAATCTACTGTTCCGGCCGAGGACGTGATAGCTGCCCTGCGCGGAGCCTTCGACTGTGGCAGCAACTCACTGTCCTCGTCGTCACTCTCATCTTCCGCATCGTCCCTGAACGTGTCGATTACGGGTAGTGGTGGTGGTACTGGTGCTGGCGGTGACAGAATAGTAGTGACGGGCAGTGATGGGAGCATCAGCAACAACAACAATAACGGCAATCCTCTGGCCACGGAGAGAACCACGATTGTCAAGCGATCGGATGATAACGATGCAGAACTGTTGGATGATTATGAGATAGCAGCAGCATCAGCTGCAACGGCTGACATTGTAAATAGTAATATCGAGAACAACATCACAGCGCTCGGTGTACGGTGGAGTGTTGAGCCAAGCAAGGAAAACACCCCGGAACCGGAGCAAGACCGTCTAAACAACAATCGCAGTCACAGCAGCAGCAGCAACCGTAGCAGCGTTAGTCCAAAAAATGTGATACCACTCGACGAGGTGGCCGATACCGATGGAACGAGGCCCCTCCCCGTGGAACCGGTCCTTCGGACGGCGGAACCAGACGATGAGGAGAGCATAGAGCTGAAGCTGGATCAGATCACGAGCGGGAAGGAGCTGGTGCAGCAGATCAACAAGAAGCTAAAGCGTAGCAAACGGAGCCCACAGGCGGACGACGGTGGTGGTACTGTACCGGCCAGCGGAAAAAAGAAGTCGTCATCTTCCAGCAGCAAAAAATCCTCATCGAAAACATCCAGCAGCACCGGGACGGATGGAGGAAAGCGAAAAAAATCAAAATCAGCGGCAGCGGCGGCAGCAGCAGCAGCGGCAGCATTGGAGCAGCGGGCATCGGGGGATGGCGCATCGTGCGATCTGGACGCAGTGATCGGTGGGCTTTTAGGGGCGGCAGAGTACGGTGGCGGGCACGTGGCGGGCGATGGCTACAAGGACCAGCCAAACGACGAGAACGATCCGGACGTGGCGGAATGGGCGAAGCTGCGGTGTACGAGCGAACGGACCGAGGTGATTGCGGAACGGGAACATCGAAGGCAGAAGCGTTGCGCCGACTATCCGGGGTTGGCATTTGGGCGGTCCATCTTTAGCTCCGACACCATGATGAAGTTTAACATCATTCGGAACGAGCTGCACAACATCATGAAAACGCAGCTAAAGCGGGTAAATATCCATACAGCATATTACAACTTCATTTTGGGATTTTTGTATATCTTTTAGGCCGTAAGGCAACAGTACCGTGATACCGTGCTGTGTGTGGTGCACACGGAAACCCATAACTTGGGAGCATTATAGCCGGCCTGGGCCAGATTCCTTGGGTGCGGTGCGCGCAGGTTTCTAGACTAGAGCTATTTTTAGTTCTATCGCACAAGGGAGCGGCCGGTTCTGAAAATGCTGAATTTTCCATGAACCAAATAGCAGTGTGCGCCGTAGCCGCGGCCGTTCGGACGCTTTGGCGCTTGCGCTTTCTGCATTTTACGAAAAGGGAATTTTCCAACGGACCTTTTTATGGACCATATGGGTGTTGGCTGTTTGCTGTACCCTCCGGATTGTGGGGTTTCAACGATGTGCGCGCATCGCAAAGTTCATAGCGTAAGGGATGATATCATCACTCGCAAACCGCCGCCCCATTACGATTGTGGCCTTGTAGTACTGTGTGCCGTGTGCTCTAAACTTAACTCTCTGCCAGAAACGGCGAAGAAAATTGGCGTAGAAACATGTTAACCAGGTCTTCTGCCCTGTGTACATTGAATGCGCTAAGAATGTTTAGTCTCTTGCTTCCTGATCACATCCATTCGTGGTTGTTGGTCACCATACCTGGTTGGTTGGTTGGTTGGGTGAAGCTTTTTGAAGTCAGCACGTCAAAGACATTTCAGGCTCGTGCCGCATCCCATCCACTACCTTCGGATTGTAAAAGTGTAGCCACTCCGTCATCCAAGGGTAACGGCAACGGTTTCGGCCGAAAGTGTGCAATACGTCGTTACCATTGCGATTACGCTACGAGCTACGTGCACCGTTTTGGCTGTTTGTCTTGTTTTCTTTGTCTTGCCGTACTGTATCTCTTTCATTCTCACGCTTTCTCAGCTAGCCCCACAGACTCTCTCATACACACACAGGTGCGCGATCAACAGGCGTGCTGTGGGGGGTAGTATCTAACCCCAGCGAGCGGTAATTTTCGTGGCGTTTTTCTTTTTTCGCCACTGCAGCAGCAACCGTAGCAGCGTTAGTCCAAAAAATGTGATACCACTCGACGAGGTGGCCGATACCGATGGAACGAGGCCCCTCCCCGTGGAACCGGTCCTCCGGACGGCGGAACCAGACGATGAGGAGAGCATAGAGCTGAAGCTGGATCAGATCACAAGCGGGAAGGAGCTGGTGCAGCAGATCAACAAGAAGCTAAAGCGTAGCAAACGGAGCCCACAGGCGGACGACGGTGGTGGTACTGTACCGGCCAGCGGAAAAAAGAAGTCGTCATCTTCCAGCAGCAAAAAATCCTCATCGAAAACATCCAGCAGCACCGGGACGGATGGAGGAAAGCGAAAAAAATCAAAATCAGCGGCAGCGGCGGCAGCAGCAGCAGCGTTGGAGCAGCGGGCATCGGGGGATGGCGCATCGTGCGATCTGGACGCAGTGATCGGTGGGCTTTTAGGGGCGGCAGAGTACGGTGGCGGGCACGTGGCGGGCGATGGCTACAAGGACCAGCCAAACGACGAGAACGATCCGGACGTGGCGGAATGGGCGAAGCTGCGGTGTACGAGCGAACGGACCGAGGTGATTGCGGAACGGGAACATCGAAGGCAGAAGCGTTGCGCCGACTATCCGGGGTTGGCATTTGGGCGGTCCATCTTTAGCTCCGACACCATGATGAAGTTTAACATCATTCGGAACGAGCTGCACAACATCATGAAAACGCAGCTAAAGCGGGTAAATATCCATACAGCATATTACAACTTCATTTCGGATTTTTGTATATCTTTTAGGCCGTAAGGCAACAGTACCGTGATACCGTGCTGTGTGTGGTGCACACGGAAACCCATAACTTGGGAGCATTATAGTCGGCCTGGGCCAGATTCCTTGGGTGCGGTGCGCGCAGGTTTCTAGACTAGAGCTATTTTTAGTTCTATCGCACAAGGGAGCGGCCGGTTCTGAAAATGCTGAATTTTCCATGAACCAAATAGCAGTGTGCGCCGTAGCCGCGGCCGTTCGGACGCTTTGGCGCTTGCGCTTTCTGCATTTTACGAAAAGGGAATTTTCCAACGGACCTTTTTATGGACCATATGGGTGTTGGCTGTTTGCTGTACCCTCCGGATTGTGGGGTTTCAACGATGTGCGCGCATCGCAAAGTTCATAGCGTAAGGGATGATATCATCACTCGCAAACCGCCGCCCCATTACGATTGTGGCCTTGTAGTACTGTGTGCCGTGTGCTCTAAACTTAACTCTCTGCCAGAAACGGCGAAGAAAATTGGCGTAGAAACATGTTAACCAGGTCTTCTGCCCTGTGTACATTGAATGCGCTAAGAATGTTTAGTCTCTTGCTTCCTGATCACATCCATTCGTGGTTGTTGGTCACCATACCTGGTTGGTTGGTTGGTTGGGTGAAGCTTTTTGAAGTCAGCACGTCAAAGACATTTCAGGCTCGTGCCGCATCCCATCCACTACCTTCGGATTGTAAAAGTGTAGCCACTCCGTCATCCAAGGGTAACGGCAACGGTTTCGGCCGAAAGTGTGCAATACGTCGTTACCATTGCGATTACGCTACGAGCTACGTGCACCGTTTTGGCTGTTTGTCTTGTTTTCTTTGTCTTGCCGTACTGTATCTCTTTCATTCTCACGCTTTCTCAGCTAGCCCCACAGACTCTCTCATACACACACAGGTGCGCGACGCATCGCAAAGTTCATAGCGTAAGGGATGATATCATCACTCGCAAACCGCCGCCCCATTACGATTGTGGCCTTGTAGTACTGTGTGCCGTGTGCTCTAAACTTAACTCTCTGCCAGAAACGGCGAAGAAAATTGGCGTAGAAACATGTTAACCAGGTCTTATGCCCTGTGTGCATTGAATGCGCTAAGAATGTTTAGTCTCTTGCTTCCTGATCACATCCATTCGTGGTTGTTGGTCACCATAGCTGGTTGGTTGGTTGGTTGGGTGAAGATTTTTGAAGTCAGCACGTCAAAGACATTTCAGGCTCGTGCCGCATCCTATCCACTACCTTCGGATTGTAAAAGTGTAGCCACTCCGTCATCCAAGGGTAACGGCAACGGTTTCGGCCGAAAGTGTGCAATACGTCGTTACCATTGCGATTACGCTACGAGCTACATGCACCGTTTTGGCTGTTTGTCTTGTTTTCTTTGTCTTGCCGTACTGTATCTCTTTCATTCTCACGCTTTCTCAGCTAGCCTCACAGACTCTCTCACACACACACAGGTGCGCGATCAACAGGCGTGCTGTGGGGGGTAGTATCTAACCCCAGCGAGCGGTAATTTTCGTGGCGTTTTTCTTTTTTCGCCACTTTTCGTGGAGCTCGATTTCACCACCCACCTTCGCCGAAGAGCAGTTCCGAAGTACCGTCCGATCCCACTTTGGGGAGTTCTTTGATGGCAGCTTAAGTTCGGAAAAGGCAAGAAATATTGTTAGCTTCGACGGGCTGCGGAATCTTAACCTAACGCATGCATATGATAGTGAACGTCTGCTTTTGTTTATTGGATTAGCTATGTTCGTGAATTAGGAACAGGAATTTTGATTTAATTCGATAAAACTGGCATGAAAAACGAACCCCCTGGTTACAGGGGTTGGAGAACTCTAGGTAGAATGGCGATCGTACAGAATGAAGCGATGTTTGAATGGTGTGTGGTGATTAATGCGGTAAGACAAGCGTGTGTCGAGTGACGAACGATACTTACTGTAACAACCAGCCAAAAGCCTCATTGATGAGCCACACCAAACCAGCGGATATCTTATCTTTGTATTTCTGCGTATTCGCCCTAGATATGGCAGTATGTTGATTTAGAGATTGGCAATAGTTGAACACATAGCTGTGGCTTGCAATGTGTATTTTAATTCTTGGTTTCATTCTTTTCACGGGAAGAAATGGTACAGATTGTTAGAAGCAATTAACTTGTTTGCTTTATTGGGCAAAATATTATTACATTTAACATTTGTTTTTCCTTCGCTCGTAACCAACAGTTCGACACATCGTGTCGGAGGAACCCTGTTACTACAGTTTTCTTTGTTAGCTGTATTTCGTTTTCCTGTTGCTTCTCTCCGTCTAGTCGTAATAGCTCCTCACACACAGCGGGAAACAATAGGGAACAACACGGCGCACGGTGAAGATTATCCAAATTATGATGAATTATCGACCGGCGAAAATCCGGCCCGCTAAGCCCCAAAGATTTACATCGATCGGTACTTATGCAAGATAAGCTAAAGGGTTTATCGGAAAGGTTTCACTGCCATTAAAGAGATTGGAGAATGGATCTTTGCAAAGAAATTTCCACTGATCGTGTGAAGCCGAAATCAGGCAGGGTGGGGGGGGATTCGGTTTTCAACTACCACCTCACTCGAATACAGATTTTTTGTTCAAAACGTTGAACGACGGATTTGCGCTTCGCACTCTAGTTTATTGCTCCGCGAAAGTAACGAGACCGTGTAAATATTTATACATTTCATTAAGGTTGAGCCTTCTTTCCGTTCGCCATTGCGTTTGGAGCCACCACCACCACGGTCAGTGGTCAGCATTGTTCGTGGTGCCGTTTGGGGTGGTGCACAGGTGTCTTAGGACGGAAGAGAACGATACCAGCGATGCGCATCGTGCTTTGGGCGTACGAAAATCGAGCAACCATTAACAAACTGCTGTTGGTTTATGATACGAAATTCTGATTCATTTCACTGATTGCTATTCGGTCAGTTAACCTCATATTTTGGTGAGGATTATTACATCGAAAAACGATAGAATTCTTGTTCCACATCATATTTCTATCGAAAGTATACATCATCTGCCGTCGTGCACCTCCAATCATGCCTGCTGGAGGAGAACAGTTGGTTTAAACTTACCATACCGTGCGCACATGTGGCGCCATCTCGCGTTCGGCCGACGAAACTGTTTGACGTTTCTCACATGCGCGCCTTTTTTAACCCTTGAAGCAAGTCGTGTTTATGGCACAGACGTAGTGTCCCACATTTGCGTGTGCCGAATTGCTCCGCTTCGGGCCACAGATCGTAAGGCGCGAATGAATGAAAAATAAATAATTGCAGTTCAGTTCTGCAGCGCGGACGAGGGAACGGAGATAAACACACACACACACACACACACACACACATACACATCATCGTCATCGTCAACGTACCCACAGAAAAGGCTAAAGATGAAGCAGCATGTGTGTGGTGCTGTACTGCACAGTCGTCCAAGGATCGATTACGTGTCCGGAGCTTGGCGCCTTTACCGAGACTGCTTTCCATTACTTTTTTGTGTGTTTCGGAAAGTCAAGCGCTCGATGGCATTGGATTTTATGATATTACCCCATGTATCACCAGGTCTGCTGGCGAGGAATCTATGTTGGGGAAAGAGGCGGGTAAGGGAGGAGGTAAAGACAAACATAGTCATCGGTGATCTGCTGCTGACCGTGGTACACGTTCGATTGCATGCGACTGACTGCTTCACATAGGAGTCTGGGGATGTAGTGCGCGAGCGATTTTGTCCATTTAAGGAACTGATCTTTACGTTTTCCTCGACCGGTATATCGGTGTATGTGTATGCGTTTGTGTGTAGCACGTTGGCCCTGCAAGAAGCTGGGCCAGTGTGCCGAATTGGAGGAGACGTTTTGGGGTGGGGTAGTAGTAAGTTGTTATGCATGGAAACTTGGGACGTGTTGTGTATGAGTTTTACTTCACTGTCGTCCCTCATTGGACCACCGTTTTCAAGGTAGTGGGTTTGTTCTGTCCAGCTCCATCCGGACCGGACAGTAGTAATGCCAAGGTATGGCAAAAGCACCCGAGACGTAACATCCGATAGCAATTGATGGACAGCAATGGGATTTGAACACCTGGTGTTTGGAACGTCCAGAAACAGGTTGTGCTTACATGCTAACCTAGTTTGACTTATTACAATAGAATGAATTCCGATACACGTCGTAAGAGGCGAAAAGGCTTTCGAAACGGCTAAGCATCCTTTGACAAACTCATTTCACGCTATAGGTCAGTCATATGCAGCACATAGACTAGGCTGTGTTCCTTCCAGTTCATTTGCCATACGGCAGTTCGGCCTTGGCGTGCGGTGTTAGATTAATGAAATATGCGTTCAACCATCACGCCGGATGCCACTTGTAACTAGCTATATCTAAAACGGAGGTACCGTTGTCACCTCCGGTTGTGGCTCCGGTTCCGTAGGTTTCCGGGGAGGACCACCTAGCAGCTGATGATGATACGACCGACCACGAGAAGCTACGGCTGGCTGGTGACACCGATTGATGGCTCATTTGATTGGCTTAGCTTTTTCCTCCTAGTCTCTGTTAGTTGTTTTTTTTTTTTGCACGTTCACATTTGGCCACACGGAACAAGTGACGATCACATGTCATGATGGTTTTCATGGTGACAAAGGTGTGTATCTGTGGTATTTGACGCCCAGTTTGCGTCAATGATTGAACCCGCTATTACGCGTACCGTGCACGCGGAAGAAACACACACAGTGCATCGGTAATTCGATCGATTCGATACACAAACTTCCCTCGATCTCGATCTCTAGCGACAGTCTCATCCATAGAAAGCAGGGCGCGGAAGCAAGTCCGTGAAGTGGCTAGATGAAATTACAAAACGTGACCACGTTCTGCTGTACCTCCTGGCACTGTGCTGTTCGAGGTTGGCGGTGTAAAACGATCTTAGTCAAAGGAAAGCGAAATGTGCTGAAGCATCACTCACTAACCCAAACACGCCAATAGCCTTGCCAATAGCCATATCCTGGCTTTGATTTTTCTTCGGGCGGCATCGGAAAGTTTGTCGCTGTAGCTTTATTTTAATGGGAAAGTCAAATGTTTCCCTCCAATCTGTACATTGGACCTGTCTTTGAATCAATCGGCCGTGGATGTACTGCTGGATGGTGCCAGATCGCTGAGCAGACCAAAACATTGAAAAGAAGTACCTATGTGTAGGGGGGGAGTGCGCAACAATGCAGTTTGTCGGTCGTCTAGTATTTTGGGGGCCGCACCGTGTTTTGATCAGCAGCAGCAGTAGGAAGGAAACTTCTTTTTGGGCATGAGGAGGCACCCAACTTTAAAACCGGCCATCACACACAATGTCCAGTTGGAATGCGTGTAGGGTAGCACCTGCAAAAAGGGTGGTACGCGTTTCCGTTCTATTCTAGTCGGCCCCGTTTTTTGGGTTGGGCGGATTCGATATATTCCGCTATATACGCCTTCACCTGTTGGTAACGCATCGATCGATACGTCCGTCGCCAGACACATATACAAGGGCTAGTCTCGGATTCGATCACATTATATTTCATGCCAGCCTCTGTACGGCATGGTACGAAACAACTCGAAATATGCTAGTTTTTGAATGCATTCAGCGATTTGCAACGGGTCAAAGGTGCGGATAGGAAGAAGGCGGCTACACAACAGAACAACGAACGACCCCCAGTCAGAGGGGTATTCGAACGTGCGTGTTATGGTCCAGTGATTTCGGTCGTGTTGTGTATTGTACATTATTTTGTTCGTTTTGTGTGGCCGGAATTGACTGCGAGCGGCGAGTTCATGGTTGTTTGATTCGGGTAGATTGCTTTGAAAAACGGAAAACAGATATCTGATCAATTAAAACGTGCTCTCTGCGATTAAGCTACAGCATTCGGTCGCATATTTGTGTCAAAACCAACCGTATTTTATGCGTTCTTTAGGGCAAGGTCTAAACGTACTGGGAGGAACGCCTTACCGTTGTCCATTGACAGTTGCTTCAATTTTGTTAAAAAAAAACACCATGAGAATATTGAGCAGTGAATCCACAAAAAGTGAGCACGATGATCAATGCTGTCGATCGTCTGCAAATTTGTCACAGGTCCAGAATCCGGTCCAGACTCCAGAGTGCAGCACATTTTTGCTGTTGGGGGCGCACACTCCTATGCGAGAATCCCCAACGAAATTCCAACGGGAGACAACGCGCAACACTGCCGAATCGACGTAAAAGAGACAGAGAAAGCGAATGTGTGCGTGTTGACATTTTCAGTCCGCAATGAAAGCGAACTGGATGTGTCACTCACACACACACACGCACACACTATTTTCCTCGTGACTCCTTCTCTCTCTGTCTGTCTGTCACCCTGCAGTGCATGACGCACACACACTGACCGCTTGCTCCTCTTCTGGACAAACATCGTTGGCTCTCGAAGCAGAAAGCTGATCCGAGAAATCTTTTTCAGATCTTGTACTAGCCACAGCAGCAACAGCCATCCGCCCTGTGTGGGTCAAGGTGCTGCGCTTTTTGGGGCGCCGTAGTCAGCGGCGGTCTGCGGCATATTGTCCTTTTAAGGACACCTGGGCCGTCCACCGATGATGGGGCTGCATATGGAGCGCGGTTTGCCATAAAAGCGTCATCCGTTTGCCTTGCTCCATCTTGGGGCACTCATTGGCAACCGTGGCCATCTATTCCCCTCCCTTGTTCCCTTCTCCCACTCTTTAACCAACCGACTGTATGGCCCTCACGGGAAAGAAGCATGCGAAACGACGTGGTATTGTGTTGACTGGAAGGTGTGCCGTCCTGCTCTAGCGCACGGATCGAAAGCGGGCCCGCTCGGCCTAGTAGAGATGCGTTCGTATTGGTGTAGGCATTACTTGACGGTGGCAGCAGCAGCAGCGCGAACAAGCGTTTCCAGTTGCAGGTCGAGCCCATAGTCCACTCAGTTCAGTAGTGCTTTTGATCGAAGTGAGTAACCTTTGCTCGCGACTCTGTGGCCGCGTTCGCCGTTGTTGGTTGGCTTTTTTGCACAACAAAAGAATAGAATTGTGGCGCGTCTGAAAGTACACTTGTTCGTTTGCTCGATTTTGCGTATCTTTTACTCGCCCAGTGAAGCGGACCGAACTGATAAATCGATCCACAGCCGCCCGTTTTGGACGGGTGTGTCTGTCGCATCCTAATCTTGCTTTTTTTTTGTTCCGTGCAATCTTCTTTGCTCATGCTGGCGTTGTGTGCGAGGAATTTAGAATGCCCGCGTTATGGTGGTGTGAACTCACCGATTGCTAGGATGTGATCTGTAGATGCAGGTTCCTTCCGTCGTGTGTCTAGGAAAAGAAGGCTAAATTGTGCTAATAGTTTAAGATTGTGGAAAATAGAAGCATTGAATGTGTGTGCGTGTGCGGGAAGGGGGAGAGTTGTGAATGGCATTTTATCTTTCATTTGAGGGAAAGAAAATGATATGAAAAGTCCCTGTTTGTGCGTACAGCGTCTATGCTCGCGCGCGCGTGTGTGTGTGTGTGTGTGGTTGATGTGCTGCTCGTGCTAGTGTGTGTCTCATCTGCGGGAATATAAGGGAATACGAAGCAAATCGCATTGGAGTGAGCGAGCAAGTTGCGTAATACCATCAGCCCAGGAAGGAAAGAAACAGGCAACTATCACTTGCACCCTTCTCTGGGATGATGTGGTATTTGCTTGAGAGCGAATCGAAATATGAAATTGTGCACAAAATCGGTGCGATGTGTACAATGTTAGACCAAAAAAAAAAAAGCACGCTGAACGGATGTAAAGTGTAGTGTACTTTATACTGATTGTTTTATTGGAAACATTAAAAATAAAATGTTTTCCTTTACAGAAGAATTGAAGAAGAAACAAGTATTTCATATAGGCAAATGGTGCGCTAATGTGCAAATCGTGTTGTTTTTTCCCCTTATCTTTCTTTAGTAGCAGTTAATAAATGATTGCAGTTTGATTGTTAAAATTTTGTACCAGCACACAACAAGATCCGCGTTTTGGGAAGACGGCAAATTTTCGCTGTGTTTGCTCTGCTGCCTGGTGGTATTGTATCCGTGCGCGCGCGACTGTGGCGAGTGAGTGTGTGTGTGTGTGTGTGTGAATTAATGTAGCTGTAGCACAAAAACGAAGCAATATCAAGAATAGTTATAATCCTCCCCAGTCCAGTTGCGCCAAAAGCAGGTTACTGTTACTGCTGTGTTACTATTTCGGTCGCTTTGGTGTTTGTTGCTGGTCGCTATCGCTGACAGATAAGCAGAAAAGAGCGAGAAACAGAGCTCTTTTTTTCGCTTTAATTTGCAAAAGAAAGTAAAACGACAGAAAAAATAGATATCATGGCCGCAAACGTGCAACAAGGTGGCAACCTGCTCGACGTGCTGAAGAAGAAGATGAGACAGACGAAGGAGGAAATGGAGAAGTACAAGGATGAGTGCGAGGAGTTTCACAAAAAGCTCCAGAACGAAGTGATGCGGCGCGAGGAAGTAAGTTGTCTCTGGACTCCCGAGATGATAAAATTTATTTTTTTAGCAAAATTTGGCCAACAATATCAGGGGATTGCAAGCAATTGCTTGCTACTTTTCATTGAATAGCGCCACAAATTGGCCAGGGATGGGCGCCGTTCTATTAATAAGAAAACAACATAGAAACAACCACCTTGCAATTTATTTTTTTAGCAAAATTTGGCCAACAATATCAGGGGATTGCAAGCAATTGCTTGCTACTTTTCATTGAATAGCGCCACAAATTGGCCAGGGATGGGCGCCGTTCTATTAATAAGAAAACAACATAGAAACAACCACCTTGCCGCGTGTGCGTGTGGTGAAGCCGGTTGTCAATTGATTGAAGACGAAGTCAAAACTACAACAAGAAAAACAAAAGTATGCAGTGCAAGAAAGAGTGAGCGGGAGCGAGAGAAAGAATCAAAATTATGTGACATACCGCAGTTCTCGCTGTAACTGAAAAGAGAGCACAAAAGAGTGCTTACTGCTTGGAATGAATGTTGAGACCTGGACAGTTTCGGCATTGGAGAATATCTATGAATGGTAGCGGTGTGCTACTATGATTGAATTGAATGTTGATAATTTTGAATGTACAATCGACTGTCGAAACCTGTCAAGAAAAAAACATGACCAATGCGAGATAAAAACACCCAAAGAAATAGAACGAAAGCGAGAGAGGGACAACAGAAAGACGTTATTGAATTTTGCGACAGTATGCGTAACCGTGACCGCTTTCTTGGTGTGCGTGTGTATGTTGCAAGAGGCGCCTCTAGGGTTGCATAGCACTTTCGGTGCTGTTCTATTCTGATCGTTGCTGTAAGTTTTTACGGTCATTTCTCTGCTTCGATCCGTTAATTGATTGTGTACGAAGAGTGTCGCAGGCCTGTAAACATGGAAAATGCTTTGTACTTCCATTTCTTGCCAAACTGTTTGCTGCCAAAAGATTGCTTCTGAGATCACGCTTCAAATATGTCGAGCATATGATTTACCGATCAATTACGATCGCTAAGTGGGGCTAGTAGGCAGCTTAACGTTTTTGGCAAGTTTGCTCACTACATCAATCAGTCACAATTTAGGGCCACTTTTTGTGCAATTCGAATGGAATCGGTGTCAGATCTGTTAGTGAAATGGAATAGTGATGCGTGGAAAATGGGTTGTTGGTGCAGTATTTGATGGCTATTTTTATAGCTCATCGGTTCATTGAAGCAACGAAGAAAACTGACCTCCTTCTCTCGACGGTTTGATTCCCACCCGAGCTTTCTCCTTCTTCCTTGTGTCCAGCAATCCACACTTTCGCCCTCTCCCGTAATGCCTAGAACTACTCTACTACCCAAGAGAAACAGTTCGACTATTGGGCTTACCGTGAACCGGCCGGCAAATCGGATGAAGCTTCGATCGTGTTCGATCATCTTTTCCGTTTTTCTCTCTCAGCCCGAAGAAGAGAGGGTGGCGTGTGTAGTGTAATGCAAAACTACCACCCCAAATCGACAGCGATGGCTGTCCTCGGTGTGTGTATGTGCGCGCCCGTGTTGCCGAGGGTGGCAAACGGCGAATGACGCATCGCTCGAACCGGCAGCATATATACATAACCCACCAAAATCCGGCCGGTCATGTAACGAACACTACCCCAATACCACTGAACCACACGGTGTATCTGCTATCCGATGCAGCGTGCTATGAATGAGATATGCTTGTTTTTTCTTGCTGGTTTTACCCTATGCTTCGGGTGGCCGCCGGTTCCTTCGCTCACCTGCACACACGCGGAGAAACATCGGCGCAAAGAGGAAACCAACACACAATCCGTCGTGTTGAGGTCATACAGAAGAGAGAGTGGCATGGAATGGTATGCGTAAATTCGCGATACCGGTCACAATTGTTGGGCGAAGTTCGGCTGTGAAGAAAAACGCACCATCTTGTTGCCCTACGGGAACATGCGGTATGATTCAGTTGAACCAAAAAGGGAAACGATAATATGCAACCGTATCCAATCCCTTCAGTGTGCGCGGTGGTATCCATTGCGTTTATCCCGTTGGATTCGAGTGCTACCTGGTCTGGCTGACGACCACCACACAATGTCCGGCGTGCCACAGTGGCATATAACTGTTTGTTGGGGGTTTGGTATACACACAGACACACGCTACGCGCCGACCAACGCCCTGTTCGCGTGACAATGCGTTTTGCAATGCTGCGTGTTGGGCTTCGAAACGGGGGAAAACATTGTAGAGGGTCTTAGAAATTATGTAAAAGTCAAGGTTTCGTTTAAGGTTGAGAATGTCTCCGTATGCGGTCTAGCGCGCTGGAAGGTGGTTACCAGTCTGAAGTCCCCCGAAGGTCTGGATTGGAGTATCCACAACCTTTTACACCATTTGGAAGCATGACCTTGAACATAATTGCCGATGTGCTGCGACGCGCCTCACACAAAGTAGATAGTTTACTGCTAGTGGTGGAGATGTGACATCCATTCAGCAGAAGAGCAGACAGAGTTCGGATGATGTCAGCGTTGTGCTTTGTCATCTCTCGGCAGGGTTAAGCAAAAATCCCCACCCTATCGCCTATTGAATTATGCTCCACTTGTGCTCGGGTTAGGAGAGGGAAGGTTGGCGATATCGTGTTTCTGTTGGGAGCCTCTCTGCGCCATTAGCGTTTTGTTTGGAATTGTTTCGAACTCTATAAGCACTTGACTCATCACCGAGTAGTGCCGGTGGTTTAGAGCTTGGCGATAATTATTATGCTGATTTTCTGTAGCGAGGAAGAGGAGGAAGTGACCTACGGTTGGGTGTTTAAACCTGCATGTTTTACATGTTGTGTGTTGCTCTGTATCATTAATTGAGTCACGTTTATTTTTTGAGTGTTGTTGTTTGGCTTGCTAGAAGCTCGCCCTTTACTTTACCTGCTGGTTGTTTGAGACATCGTACTACGCGCACATGCATATGTGTTGTAACAGAGACCCGGTGGGTTTGATGAGTTCTGCATACATACACCCTACCTGGCACAAACAAGCAGAGCGAGTGTGAACCTCTTATCTCTGTATAAAACACGCGCACCAGTGTATTGATAACCCGCTGCCTAGTATTGTGAAATCGGGCCGGGTTCCGGTGGTTTGGGTGTAGTCGTGCATGCTCCTCAATTCCTTTTCATGCATCTTTGAGCTCTTCAAATGGACATTTACGTTCGTTCGTTTCGTTTCTTTGCATAATTTGTTGCCGGATTCCTTGGTATATGAGTTTTGGTAATGTGTTTCCACGATATTCAGAGCATATTGTTTTTGCGTCTTAGCTAGGGCCTTTTTTTCGACGTTGTCCTTCTCCTTCTTTAGTTTCTCGGCTCGCACGTACATTTGCGTGGATCGTCGCTGTGATTGCGCGCTTGTTTTGACGTCGTCTGGTGTCTGGCCGATCTGATCCGTGTCCGAAAGGTGACAATGATCCACATCACTTATAATGGTTCTCTTTGTTTTTTCTTTCTTTCCTTATCTTTCCTCGTGTTTATTATCTCTTATGCCGCGACCGCAACCTTTATTTTATTGGTAAAATGGTTGTGTATGATGTGGTGTTTTTGTTACTTATTTATCACGTTAAACTCGTATCCGGCGCTCACTCACTCGCTCTCTCTACGTTACACAATATCGACGTAACCCGCCGCCAACGAAAACTCGCCCACCCCGCCCCTACGTGCCCTTTCGCCCGCCCAACGTCAACGTTTATTTGAAAACAAAATCCGAACATATTCCATATATTTGAACGTGCTGTGATATGTTGTACTCTACGTAATTATAATGTAATGTAACGCGCCCGGGTATACAAACAAAATGCTCCAAAAAAAAAACGATCATAATGCAGCGCCCGCAAGGTTCTTGAGAACCGCGCCCTGGCCGATGAGGAGCGCATGGACGCCCTTGAGAACCAGCTGAAGGAGGCCCGCTTCATGGCTGAGGAGGCCGATAAGAAATACGATGAGGTGCAAACGCTAGACATCACTTGACTAATACTAGGCTAGACTGTTTTCGTTTTTAGTGTGTTGCGGGCAAAGAACAGGTGTTTTGCTTTGTGGTTTTTGTGCGATGAAATGTGAGGCGAGGGACAGGCTAGACGAGGGCAGCATGCAGTGTGTGTGTGTGTGTGTGGGACCTAAGCAAAGGACGAAAGGACTGAGTGTGATTGCTTTGTACCAAGAAGAATGCTTCATCTCAATCTGAATGAATGAATGTGTGTCCGAATGTGTATGGATTTGTTGGTTGAAGATGAGTGTACGCGTGGATTGGTTGTGGTGGTACATACATCGGCATGTTTTTCAAAATAAACTCACTTCATGAACGACGAGCAATGAGGAACGAGCGCTGGTATGAACGAGAATTGATTGATAGCGAAAGCAACAGGGACAGAGGAAAAACTACTAACACGCGTTCACAGAGGCACTAAGAATCTGGTCACCGAGAAACACAACAGCAAAGGGTCTTATTTTATCACACACCCCGAACCTATATTCTTTCTCAAAATTAGCATCCGGCGCGTTCTCTTCCGGTCGACCAGATCCATGTGTTTCCGTTGTTTGTCGGTTAGAGTTTGGAGGATTTGAACCATCATGGGGTTATATCAATTTGCCGACGTTTCTATTGGTTCTGGAGGAAACAAAGATAAGCTGAGAGGCACATATGTGGAGCTGCGGAGAATTGAACATTTTTCTGTGCGTGTAATGTGTGCAAACATATGCTCGAACACGAGTGGGACATATGTTGTCCCAAACAAATCAAACGCTAACACCGGGAAAAAAGTATATCTTGCCAACCTCTAATGTCTTGTCCAGCGAAAATAAATTAAATAAATAGCAAATTTAAACACCGGCCCAAATCTTGCCAATATTGATGAATGTTCATTTTTCACAAATTTTTGTAAGCGGTTTTGTGTGAGTGGTACTAAGCCGCGCTTGGAACCGTCTTGTGAATTTTTTGCCTACTATTTGGAGCCGTAATGACCTAATCCCGGTGTTATGCTGGCGTGTGCCTGTTGTGGCTTTATGGTCTGTACTTTGTTTCTTTTCCAAATCCATTTTTCACATTGTTCAACGTCAAATCGTCTCCAAGCGGATAAAATAGTTTCTTTTCATCATATCTTACGATCACTCGCGATCCGTCCTCACCCCACAGTTTGTTTGGATGATGATGGTGTAAATGCAATCATTTTGTTGACAGAGAATGGTGGTTCACAATCGAGAAATGGTTTGACCTCTTTCTTCCGCCACTCTCTGCTTGAAGATCCAGACGTGTGTCCAACGGCTTGTAGCGGTGGAATCCGTTTGAGTGCGTATTTATTCAGGCCACCCTTGTCTTGGCTTGCACTTCCTATTGAAACATTGCTTAAAACAAAAAACCAAGAAACGGCCTGCAAAAAAACCAGATGAAACCCCATGATGATGATGATTCTCGTGCACAGCACAAGCTTCTTTGTATGCTAAACTAACAACAACGACGACGGTGTGTATATTTCGCTGGGTGTTGAGAAAACTGCTGCCCTCCACCACACTTCTGCTGTGAATTCTCAACCAGATTTTTCATTTCGGTGGTTGATGGTGATGGAAAATGTGGTGTAAAATCACACCATCTCGCCACCATTCGTTTTACCGGCGGGGCAGAGATCAACTCGACATAAATATAACGATGCAATGCTTGCTCTAGTGTGTAAAATGTTGTTGCTCATCAGGCGAGTGTGAGGTGCGAAGAAAGTAAGGTTAAACAGTGTACAAGACGGCGGTGGGTGCATAAACGAACAGGGGAACGATGCGCGAAGGAAGATAAACGAAGCTCTTACAGAACAGAACGCATATGTGCCTTTCTTGTTGTTGTTGTGGCGGTGATAAAAGCCAATCATATTAACACAATCGGTGCTTTTGTAGGACTAAACATATGTAGCCAGCGAGAGAGAGAAAGGAGCTTTTCTTTTCTGTTAATAGATTTTGTAACCGTAACCTTATTACCCATTTGTTTTTAGCGTAGTGCTCATTTATATAGGGAAAACGAATAGCTTCCGGTCACTTTTTTGATGATAGTTTTGAACAACATCACGCAACGTACTATGAATTACAGTAAAAAAGAACAATAAGTACCACTTTATTTAAAAAAAAACGTTCAGAGAATCACCTTAGAGTGTGTGTTAAATTGCCGACTGTAGACAGGCGAAAGATCATTTATTTTAAAATTCTTAAAACAAGTTTCATTTTCTGTTAAAAAATTGCTCCGTCCATTGGGAAACCGAAATGGAGGTTCCAAAACCAGTTGGAAAAATAATAAATATCAAAAAGCAATAAAACAAAAAATGAAAACGCTTACGAACCGAGGGAAAAGAGTGTGTTAGTGTGCCGATCGGGGGAAGAAAAAACACTTACCTAGGAGAATAAATTAATCGAATGAAACAAATCGGAATCTACTAGCGCCTAGCAGGTTTAATAAAGATGAGCCACAACATCGGTTGTAACGCGGCAATGGCACCATTTTGTATACCGATCGTGTGGCGCATACGTTCTTGTGAATAATATACTCCTAACCGGGGACATTCACCCTCCTTATAGTTATGTTATTGCTGCCGATTAGTAACCAACGAAAGTCGTACGAACGAATCAGCATAGAATGGATAGTCCCGAAAGTCAAAGTGCTGCGCTTAATAAAGCAATATAAAACTATCGATTAACACGACGAGGCGCCTATATCTACGTATATATCTTTACACCAGGAAAAAAAATATATATGATATTTTAAAAATGAAGCAATAAGCGACGAGTTTATTTATCGACCACGCAATATAAAGTATAAGCAACAAATGTTGTACGTGTCGCGCCCGTGTCTTACTGTCTCTTTGTATGGTCGGCCGTGTATTGTGAAGAAGTAATAAAGTATCTTGCCTGACACCGTTTGCAGAGTTATTTTCAATAATTGTAGAAAGTGTATTGCTACGTTTGCCTTCATGCTCATGCTATTGTTTTTCGTTTGTCCAATGTACCTTTTCATGTCCGAAATATTGTGCTCTTTTTTATTAAATAAATTAATCGATGATGAATTATTTTTCTCTGTGTCTCAGAATAATGGTCTGTGTGGTCAGAATAATTAAAAATATATATAGTTTTGGAATACATTGATTTGATGGCTTTAGCGATACGTCCAGGCCGTCCTATATGATTTTTTTAATTGCTTATTGAAATATTAAATTTTGAAGTTGAGAGATCAATCCAGTACGCGACCATTGCGGCCCGGTGGTAGATGCGACAGCGGCGCCGGTCTTCACACGGCAGGACCGGGGTTCAAGTCTCATCTGGGCCGTTCCCCCATAGTGTGAGGACTGACTATTCAACTATGCGGTAACAATACACCGTTTTCGAGCCCAAGTAAACACCTTCCAGCTGCATCTGAACACTGTTCAACCGTAGGTAAACACTTGACGTCCAACTAAACAGCTGCTGCCTAACTAAACTTCGTTCAAACGAAACTCAACATCGTTCAACCCCAACTAAACATTTTGTATCCCAGACGTCATTGCACGTTTATATTCCACGGACTCGTTTCTTGTAACATCGTTGTCTTCCCCGTTCATAGCAAACTCGCGGTCATCATAAAGAAAATGTTTTTTAAATTGTATGCAGTTTATTATTAAATTTTCTTGTGCCTGAATTAAAAAAATTAGTCTATTTTTAATCTTTTAATCCTTGCAAATGAAAGGAACATAAAGAAGCTAAATCTTTGTCATGTAAACATATCAGCTTGGAGGTGCCAAATGTTTAGTTGGGGTTGGACGATGTTGAGTTTCGTTTGAACGAAGTTCAGTTAGGCAGCAGCTGTTTAGTTGGACGTCAAGTGTTTACCTACGGTTGAACAGTGTTCAGATGCAGCTGGAAGGTGTTTACTTGGGCTCGAAAACGGTGTAAGTCTAGTAAGCCAAAACTGGCAGGCAGGACCTAAGAGGTCGTTAGGCCAACAAAGAAAAAGAAGATCGATCAATCCAGTACAAATTACAGTGTTATCTAATAACATTTGGTATGAAAAAACAAAATAATTATAAAAAATGGACTCAAATTGATCCACATTTTTGTTATTTTGACTCTCTTGTTCTTCTTGATTCTTGTTCGAACCAATTAAACTTCTTCTTCTTCTTCTTCCTTGGCACTACAACCTCGTGAGGGTCTTGGCCTGCTATTGCTAGTTCTCTGGGACTTAGATTTTACCCGTAGCTGGATAGTCAGTCCTGCGTACGGGGAGGCGGTCCGCCGGGATTCGAACCCCGGTCCTGCCATGTGAAGACCGGCGCCGCTATCGAATACACCACCGGGCCGGACCAATCAAACAGTACTGTCATATTGTCGTCCGAATTGTGTCTTTCTTTGGTAAGACTGATTACTCATGTATAGGAATTACAAGTAATAGAGAGTTGTGGTGGTAGATGGATATGAAAGCGGCGCCGGTCTTCACATGGCAGGACCGGGGTTCCTGCGTACGGGGAGGCGGTCCGCCGGGATTCGAGCCCCGGTCCTGCCATGTGAAGACCGGCGCCGCTATCGAATACACCACCGGGCCGGACCAATCAAACAGTACTGTCATATTGTCGTCCGAATTGTGTCTTTCTTTGGTAAGACTGATTACTCATGTATAGGAATTACAAGTAATAGAGAGTTGTGGTGGTAGATGGATATGAAAGCGGCGCCGGTCTTCACATGGCAGGACCGGGGTTCGTATCTCGTCGGACCACCTCCCAGCTACGGGTAATAAGTAAGCCGGGTCAAGACCTTATGAATTTGTAGAGCCAAAAAAGAAGAAGAAGATAGTCAACCATTAGACAAGATCGTTAAAGATCCTTGAAGTTTTAAGCGCTGTCCCAAGATCATTTTATAAAACGATTCATTAAATCATAACGAATGTAGAATCGTTCTCTAAAGACTGTCCGAATAATTTTTTTTGTGTTTCTGTAACAAGGAATGAGTAATTCCAGTTAATAGATCAACATAGACTCACCAATAAATTTGTTTTACGCTTAAAATGAAGTTATTTGAACTATTTAAATATTGTAGCATGTTGTCTAGTTTTACTTCATTTTTTACATGGCATTGCTGTCACATTTTCTGATAGAACTGGTTTTGTATCTTCTGCTTCTTCGGCACCTAGCTCTCTATGACTTAGCTTTATCCGTTGCTGGATAGTCTGTTCTGCGTACTGGGAGACGTCCAAGACGGGCCACTGGATCCACATACCGCATAGTATAATATTTCTATGCCTATCATCATCAGTGTAGAAAAGGTTTCGAATTATTAACATAGTTACAGCTAAATATCGAAAGCGCTGACGATAACTTGTTCTTGCAACATATAAATAGTAAGAGCGTACACGTTAACATTGACAACGGACATGGAAGGTTTGGATTGTTGTAAATCACAAATCTGAAAAAGACATTGGAATAAACATGAAGGCAAACGAAAGTGCTTACTCTACTGCATTTATTTATAAGAAATAACGGATCGAAATTAATGAGCAAAACATTACTACCAAGCATTGCATTCGTTTATGCGAGATTTTAC
>KZ062778.1:66589-94430 GCA_002091835.1 Anopheles maculatus
AATATGATGATACTAAGACCTCTCGATCTCTTCCACCCTGTACTTCTGCTGTTCCTGCAAAACGTTTTCGTCGTTCGATTGATCCGGACGGTGTGATGTGGTGGTTCAACATTTCCGGATCGTCTTTCCCCGATGTGTGTAGGTCGCCCGTAAATTGGCCATGGTTGAGGCTGATCTTGAGCGTGCTGAAGAGCGCGCCGAAGCCGGTGAAGCGTACGTACTTTGCCCAGTTTCCTCTTCTGGTTGTTCGTGTGCGTGTGTGT
Source organism: Anopheles maculatus (assembly GCA_002091835.1). Taxonomy (NCBI): domain Eukaryota; kingdom Metazoa; phylum Arthropoda; class Insecta; order Diptera; family Culicidae; genus Anopheles; species Anopheles maculatus. The sequence continues at coordinate 66,853 of KZ062778.1, forward strand.
GTGTTTTTGTACGAGTGTACTGCTAAGACTACAATTGCATTATTAACACATTGATGCTACTGCTGCTGCTGCTGCTGCTACTCTGAGTGTTGGGGTTTTATTTTTCTATGTGTTTCTCTTCCACATCTGGGAGCAAAAAGGTAGGATTGTGTCCGCCCGGTGTTGTTCTAGTTGTGAAAAGCCCTTTGGTCGGCCCCGACCTCGATCGATGATCGCGTTCACCAAACGGACTGTCTGGTTATTTTGCGCCTCCACAACATCACGCGCCTGTTGGAACCTATTTAATGGGCTAGATTTTATTACAAAATTAGAGTGCTATACTCTCCCGACAGTGTGTGCGGTTAAAGGAAAATTATGCACCATAACTGAAAAGAAGCGGTAAAATCAACAGACGACCATCTCGAAGAAGAGGTCAAGTAAATCACGTTTATAATGGTCGAGTGAAAGGTGGGAGGCTGTTAATTGGCCCATATTCGAAACCTGACCGGATCCGGATGCATTCCGTTCGCGCCCGGGTGTACCCAAACATGACCCCGAAGCAATCCTTCGTTTAATGCGGTGAAATGTGGAGGCTCAAATTGTTGTTAATTTATCTTTAAACCGGCGAATTGTTTGTAAAGGATCTTGCCAGCGTTTATGTTTCCACTAATCTGTTTTAAGTTGATGTTTGTTTGTGTGTTGTTTACGATGTTTGTACGATGTTTGGCTTGTTTACGGCGTTTGGCTTTGAATTAACCCTTATCCGGAATGTCACCAGCGATATGTGTCCAAGTTTTGCGCTGTAATACGAACGATTTTTCACATTTATATATTTTTCACCCCCAAACCATTGTAGTATATTATTAGCACAACATCCTTCCCTTATCCTCCTTTCGATACCATAATGCTTGATCATTGAATAATGCAATATCATACATAACTAATATTATTGCCCCCTCGATCATTTCGTTTCGTGTGTTTGTGAAGGTTAAGTTAACGCTTGATCGGGCTTACAGAAGAGACAACGGCGCACGCAAAACCTCCCCCTACCCAATATCCTTTGCTGACGTAGGCAACGGATACATGTATGCGTTATCCTTCAGCGTATTGAGTGCAGCGGGGAGGGGTGTGTCCTTCGCAAGATACCGCTCGATCGGATGCCTCTTCTACGCGCGGCCCCTTACGATGTGGCATCGTTGCTTCACCTTCACACAACACACGGCGAAAGAGTGCCATGACCTACCGATGTGGTATACTAACCTCAACCCCCTTTTTCTTGTCTACTTTTACTCTTCGGCTGCATACACAATGACGCACAATTGGCGCTGTGCGTGATCTGCTTGTTGTTGTGCGTGTGTGTTTATGTGCAAAACGCGCGCAAACCCCAACAACGATCGACGGATAATCAATTGATTTGGATGCGTGTCGTGTTTGCGATTAACCCCTCACACTGCTCGGCTTTAACCGTCAATACCAAATACAAACACAAATGCCCGATCAAATGGCATCGCGACTACGCCGCCAACCTGTGAATCACTTGGATCGACGATTCGGTTTGGTTGCGGATGGTACATCGGCAAAACAACGACAATCACGACAACGGCCGGCCGACATCTGCATCCATCTCCTGCAAACGTCTTATTTCGTTTTTGCGTGTGTGTGTGTGTGTGTGTGCGTGTGCGCTATTTGTTTTGTGCTTCCGATAACAATGCCCACGGCGGTGCTAACCCTTGGCGATGCTTCCACAACAACACCCGACGCACTGGTGGCCGAACTGGAACAGGTGGCCAGAAAGCTGGTACTCATGGAACAGGACCTCGAGCGTTCGGAGGAGAAGGTCGAGATGAACGAAAGGTTTGTATGTTTGGGGCTATGTTCTTACGAGAGATCTCTTGGTGGAAAGAGCAGAACTTGAGTCTGTTTTTTTTAAATACTCTAACCGCTTTCGTTGTTTTCGAATTAATTTATCTATTTGTACAGTGCGTTGTAAGATATGTACTAAATGTATTTTTTATCTTCCATTTTTTGCTCCGATTTTCTTCTGGACTGGAACTTGTACACCATTTGCAGCAAGATCGTGGAGCTTGAGGAAGAGCTGCGCGTGGTCGGTAACAACCTGAAGTCGCTGGAAGTCTCGGAAGAAAAGGTAAGAATGTTTCAACTGCTTGAACCGCCTCGGTACACGCGGTTCATGCAAACAAATACGCTCCAAGGGAACGATTCCATCCGTCAGATCGTTCCTTACCGGTATACACAAGACACGACACCGTATGGTTGTTGATGGATAAAGAGTTGTATAAAGATTAGATTCTACTGGCTGCGATCGCTCATTCTAATGGATGATTGGTCGGAACTAGAAGCGTTTGACTCGTAATCCTCCACCAATCCATACAATCCTTCACGAACATTGGACTCAAATTTGGTTTAACACATTCGCAAATAGACAGAAAAAAGGCTACCACCAATTCGGCAATGTTCCGACCTCCGACTGATACAAACATTGCAACATAAATGAAACACTCTGCAACAATTATGTTGCGTTTTTGGTCAAAACCATCGTCTAAACCGTTTTTATTTCTAATTTTTCGTTCCAAAAACACTGTCCAATCTCTCTGCTTTCTACCGAAACCCAAATCTTATCGACACTTCTTGTGCTGTGTTGCTTATTCGATTTGTTTCTGTCCTGTCCCAACGCAAAATTTTTTCGGACGGACCTTCGTCTTTGAAAACATCACAAATAAAAATTTGTGTGTTTGATTGGTATGTGTGTTTTGCCACAATGTGTACTACAAACACCGATGATTGTAGGCTAACCAACGCGAGGAGGAGTACAAGAACCAGATCAAGACCCTCACCACCCGTCTAAAGGAGGTACAGCAATTCTGTTGCCCTTTCTAGTATATTTCGTCTTAATGCAACCCCCCCGTGTGTTGTTGTGCCGCGTGAATGTTGTTGTGTTTTGCTTTTTTTCGGTTTTCTTTGTCCTTTCCGGCAACTTGATTACGAGCAAAAGCTAAAAGGACATTATTAACCTCTTTTCTTGTTCTTTAAAATAATGCGTTTTTTTTCTAGTGTGCGAGTGTTTTTTTTTCTTCCTTCATTCAGTATCATGTGCTCTCTCCCACATGCAGTTTCTACAACTTTACACAGACTTTAATACATTTTCCTTCTAACAGGCGAATCCGATCAACGTTTGATAATGCACCATACAGAATTTCTTTAGTGTTTCACTGCGAAAACAAGATAAAAAGTTAATTACTTCGCTTGACGTTCGATGGTTTGTGTCTTTGATTTTACTGCGCCTAAAGATATGCAATCACTGCAAATGCAGATACAGTATCCTCTCCTCAATAGTATTCCCAAGACACAATCCAGCGATTGATCATCCGTCAAGGAGAATACTGTGCTGAATATTCTTGCGTTAAAAACATATTCCACGGTTAAAATATTCTAACTGCAGCACATTAGTAAACAGTTTTTCTAATAAATACCATTTTATTACTTTTCATATACTTTCCCTCCCCGGCGTGTTCATCTGTTCGATATCAACTACCAACCAACTACTAACCTATCTAAAATAAAACACGCCAAAACGATTAACCTGCCTGCATCAACAACAACACGACATCGCCCAAATGATGTACAAAAATCGAACAAAATCGATAACCGACGATGCGATATCCACACGCCACAAACACACACACACCTACTCTCCATACGTAAACGCAATACGATCGATCGATGATCATCCGTTTGCTTGCGTCGGTGTGTTTGTGTGCCTGTGTTAAATGTACTGACCGTGTGTGTGTGTTTGTGTGGAACTGCTGTTGATGATGAATCCTGATTGGAATGGACACGCCAAATGTCCGTAACTAAAATCACGACAATCGACCGGTGTGCTGCTGTTCTGAAAAAAAAAAACGACGACGACGGCCCGTGTATAGGCAACGCAACGAGAGGAATCGTACGGTGGCCAAGTGAGGGTGTTGGATCAACGTCTCAAGGAGGTACAGGAACCTGAAATGAAACGCACATTTCGCAGTAGGTGTAGCGTTTCTAGTATTTGTCTCTGATTAGATGGGATTTGGGTAATGGGGCACACGCACACGTAAATATGCGTTTCTCGAACATTCTACTAAAAGTATAGATTGCATATCCACGCACTTGTAAGGTTAGTCAGCGTCAGGATCTGTTACGCCTTGCTGTCTTTGTCTCTTGATTCCCCACTTATTGCTGACCCGTTTCACAACCATATAGTAGTGTGCTCTCAGTGATTTAGCATTGAGGGTTTGTGTAGCTGAGATGTCCTCTGTGTCTCTTCCCTCAGTTATGCTGCTGCTCTCCACTCTATCCTTTCTTGCTGCGCGTGTTGTTTCGTTGATTCCTTCTGTTCGTGTCTTCGTCTAGCATCCTTCATCTTCCCGTGTCATCCCGTGTCCACCTTTGTATGCCGTGCTATAAAGATATTCGCTTTACGATTAAATATTCACAAACACCGTGGCGATTTCATTCGAATGGAGGTTCGTTGGTTGTTTTTGCAAGAACTCAACTGGCAACACTGACCTCCACATTCTCGTTCGTCCCAACAATGGCATCGCTTTCCCTTTGTTTGTCTATCCTTGGCGTTAGAATGCCTTTCCCTTCAGACTTCTTGACAAAAGTGCTGACGGGTCGCTGCGGCGGTACGTTCTGCATGTCATGCATTTTCCAGTTTTGTTTCATTTAATTTGCCCTTTTTTTTCTCGCCAAAACTATGCCCTTCTAAACATTTTCACGTTACCACACACCCCGGCCATGCACACACACACACAAATATGCGCACAAATTGTGTTTTTGTTATGTTGTTATCAACAGCGAGAAAGGTTAAATATGCCTAACTGCTGCTGCAAGGAAAGCACAACAGAAAGAAGCCAACCCTGCTGTTCACACACGCACTGCGCCCTACACACGCCGCTTAGCTGTGACATGTATGCGTTTGTGTGTTCTTGTCTCCGCCTTTGTATATGTGTGTGTGTGTGAGTGTGCGTACGCCCGCGCATCCGTGTTTGTCCCACGTGTCACCTGTCGTGTCTGATTCCCCATCTGTTGTCCCTGTGTTCGAGTCCGTTTCCTTTCTGTACCCCCGAAGACCACCCATTTCATCCTCCAAAAAAGGGAAAGCGCTTTGAAAAGGAAGATCTTGCGCTTTTTCTTAGGTTGCGAGAAACGTGTGGAGTAAATATCACGCTGGCCAATTGTTTCATACACCTAGCCAAAGAAGGACCAAAATTCCCGCGCGAGTCTGCGAATGTGTAAACATTTACCTTGACTGACCACAAACTTCAAGACATCCCATTTTTCCACTGCCGCATTGTGTTCCTCTCTGTCTTATCTAATCCTACTTCTCGTTCCAAACAATGTAAAGGCGATGGCTTCTCGCGATTCCGTTGAGGACAAGATCCATCAGCTGAACGACAAGCTGACCAACGTAAGTTGCGCGCGTTCTGTCGCGAGATCTTCCCGCTCTCGTGTCTATTTCGTTTAATATCTTCAAGATATGCCCTTAACAGGTTCGGTTCGCTTTTCCATTTACACGCCTCCCCAAGATCGGTCTACTACTTTCAACACATAATTCGCCAAGATAATGCTTTTAAGAGAATCTCTCTTGTGGTGCGTTACAAAAGGCAGAAGAAAGCTTTCTAATCTATTCTTCCCCAAAAGGAAAGGAAAAAAGGTGTATACTTTGGAATCTGTTCTTATTAACCCCGTGGACCCTGGGGGGACAGTGTGTAAACAGTGTCCTTTCCGCCGACGAATATGACAAGCAAGGAAAAGAAATGTTTAGCCTTATTTCACGCTGGTGGTGTAGTTTAGTGGTTGGTTGTGGGTCGGTGTAGTACTAGGCTATAGAGGTTGAAGGTAGTAGATAGTAGTAGTGGTCTTCAGCGTCTACCGCTAACTTTCAACAAATAACGACATGATAAATGCGCGCACCGGTGAGGTAAGGGGGTGGTTTTTCCGTTACCTAACTCAACTGTGTATCCGTGTTATATGAACTGTGTGCTGTTGTTATTGTGTTGTGTTGTGTTGTGTTGTTACCCAGCTTGCGGGGCCAATTCCAAAAGTGCTCCGTAGCTTCGTTTCTGCTCAAATAACCAACGACATAACAAGCTTTCGCTCAACATAGGCGCGCTGCTCCGCCGCTAACAATAGAGCAACAATTAACCAAATCCCTGCTGTATAACTAATTGAAACGAGGATTACAGGCAACAAAAAGTATACAGGGATATTTAGACTGAGCAAAAGCAGAGGAAAGGCGTTTTTTGTAGATGTAATGCATGTCTATATTCTATATTAGTTTGTTTTGCTTAGTTGGTAGGCAGAACGGGGGCAAGGTTGAATGTGTGTGATCCTCTTGTGCAATGGAAAAATTTACCGTAGCAAAAACGGTCCCACATACAGCCAGCTCCCGTTGCACAATGTTTTAATGCTTTTCCTTCCGATTGTTACATACAACAAACAATATTAATATGATTTTTTTTGTTCTCTTCAATTTGGCATCAATTTCCCGCGCTTTTTTGCGGCGGTGATCAATGATCAATCATGCGAATGCGAATGGTCTACACGGATCCGCAAATGTAGGCTGAGGCCCGCGCTGAATTCGCTGAACGTTCCGTTCAGAAGTTGCAGAAGGAAGTCGACAGACTCGAAGGTAAGTGTGTCCATGTTTCCAATTGTCGTTGTGATTGTCGTTAAAGTCATCCTTCAACAAATAACGCTCACAAAGAAGAGCTGTGTGTCATTCATATGATCTCTCAAACACACCCCTAGCACGCTGAAGATCAGCTGCGATTGCATTAATTTCGCTAAATGTTTTACAAATGCTAAATGAAAAATGCTAAAACAGTTTTGTTGTGAGTTAGTTGTAAATTGTAAAGTTCATTATTAACCACTAGTAATATATGAGACTGAATATCCTTGGAATGGATGATCCCTTTAAGGACAAGTAATATACATATTTGGAGCGTATTTTTTTTCGTTTGTTGTTGTACTATTGAAACATATTTAGATTACTTCATGTTGTTTCTCTTCAATTTATAAGTGTGTCCATGTTTCCAATTGTCGTTGTGATTGTCGTTAAAGTCATCCTTCAACAAATAAGGCTCACAAAGAAGAGCTGTGTGTCATTCATATGATCTCTCCAACACACCCCTAGCACGCTGAAGATCAGCTGCGATTGCATTAATTTCGCTAAATGTTTTACAAATGCTAAATGAAAAATGCTAAAACAGTTTTGTTGTGAGTTAGTTGTAAATTGTAAAGTTCATTATTAACCACTAGTAATATATGAGACTGAATATCCTTGGAATGGATGATCATTTTAAGACTAGTAATATACATATTTGGAGCGTATTTTCTTTCGTTTGTTGTTGTACTATTGAAACATATTTAGATTACTTCATGTTGTTTCTCTTCAATTTATTTTAATTTATTTAAAGGAATTGTATTATCTTTATCAATGTTTTTTTTAATCAAATAGAGAAACATTTGCCTTGAATTATATTTTTATTTCATTCGTATAAAACGCTAGTTCTTTAATATTTATCCGTTTTGTGTTTTTGATGTTTGGTTTTCCTTTTCTTTTTTTTATTTTTGGTGTTCCTTTTAACCCCGTTTTTTTGAATGCGATGTGTGCCATGCCTCTGCTAATCCAATACTGCCGAACACTGTTGCATATCCTTACCGGAATGTGTTGTTTTGCGCCCGGTATTCTCACATACGCAAATAAACAACTAATCGACCACCGGCCGGACCCTGAAATCGTCGCAAAACAATGTACCTGTACGTCCAAAAACACCCCGCCCTCGTCGGAATCATACCTTCATGCCAACTTCCTGACAACATTCAACGAATATATCTATATATTGAACAACAACACACATAAAACCACGCCGGGCGCGCACCACACAGACGATTTGACGGTCGAGCGTGCCAGAAACAAAATGCTTCAGGAAGAGATGGAAATGACTTTGCACGACATCCAGAACATGTAAGCGTACCGCGCTGCGTGTAGGCCTTTTTGCGGCGCAACTGTGGGCAAATGTGGCGGCCGCCGGTAAAGGATGACGCTGGAAATGAACGCGTGCGCTTACCCCATATCCTTGTTAAAAGTGTAGCGAGAAGTGCAGTAGTGGCCACAAAACAAAGTAGTAGCGCGAACCTATGTTGGTAGAGAGGAAAACGGGAAGAATGTTGTGAAACAATGTATTATTATTATTGGCAAACCGGAAATGCAAAACGCGTCAAACAAGAAAACAAATCCACATAACACACACCGGCACGAAACAATTTGACCACCGGCACATAACAAAAAAACACGCATTTGTGTGTTGTGTACACGTAATTTTGCTACCCAATTCATTCCGCCGTCGATTCATTTAAGGTTTAAAGTCGCTCACACGCCCAAACTAAACGTAAACAGAAGGAGAGGTAGTTATCATCATGAGACACAGGAGGGTGGGCCGATTAGCGTACGCAACTGTGTATGAGGACAGTTAGGAAAAGAGTGTCATGCAAGCATATTAATCGAAGGAAGAACAGGAAAAGTGGTGTATGACCAACGGTTTCCATTTTTTTAATACGCACAAGAAAACGTATCATGATGCATGTGTGTGTGTGTGAGTGTGGGCGAAACGTTCGTTTTATATGAGGGCCACTTTATTTAATGCAATGTAAAAAAACAAAACAAAAGACAATTTTTCCATAAGTTTTGCGTACATACCATAAGTCAGAGAGGAGTGGCACATACACACGGCCAGAGCGCGATACGCCTACTGTCGTGCACGGTGTCACGGTCTAAGTTTTCTTTGTTGCATTTTAGAGAAAGATTTGTGGTCGTTTAGCTAGTGCATAATTGCGTTGCGTAGAATCAAAAGTCGAAATGGTTTAACAATGCACAGGCTTTTCGGAGATTCGAGAGAGAAGAGATGATTGCACTTTTTTAAATGAATCGCGCGCAAAACGGAATTTGATTTGTGCTTTTAATTTGATTTTACATTTCCACACAAACACACGTTAAAAGACCCCCAAAATAACGACATTCCAACGATGGCATTCCGGAAATAAAGTTAGTTTTGAATTTTTGAAAAACGATCTTAAAACAACCATATGAAAAGAACAGCTCCATGTTTACTGTAACGAGAATGCTCGAACATGCATTTTTATGTCCACATTTCCACGTCGTTTTGAGGCGATATCATATTAGCGCCTCATTTTTTGTTGGCGAATAGTTTGTTACTTCATTTTCATTTTCACGAATAATCAACACAGTAACGTAAACGTTCCGTTGATTGTTCTGCTTTTGTTCACTTTTTGTTTTTAAATGTTATTGTTTTTAGCTCCCTTTGCACTCCATCGTTCCCGGTCCGCATCTGTGTGCGAACCGTCATCTGTTGTGCGCGTACGGCAGCAGGACGAAATTGCGGAAGTTAACACTAGAGCTAGTAAACCATCACCACCACCACCACGTCATAGGCAGGGTCTTGCATGTTTGGAATGCTTCTGCGGGTGGTGGACCCGCCGATAACCACCGGGACGCATTCTCTTTTCCGGCCATCGAAAGTAAAGCTAAAAGAGATAGCAGAAACGAGACACAAAACACGGAAGGCTAGTTCCCTTTTCCTTCACCATAACAAAACAAAAGCGTGTGCATTACCGGAAGAGACATGAGAGTGCAAAAACTAGATCAACATCTCAAAGAAGAGTATTCGAAGGAATGCGTGCGCGCGCTCTAATGCCAGCAAAAGACCGTTAAATACGTGCCTTTAGGAGTTTCAATTTTCTTATATACATTCAATGCTAGTTTAGATATGATGATAAGCTTACCGCAAGAACGAGATCTAAAGAATAATGTGCGTGTTGTGCGTGTGTATTATTCGTTTTCCCGGATCAAAGGACGGAAAACAAATGCCCGAAACATAATCGCCACACTTCCAATACACGAAACCGCACAACTACACAGCGATTATACACTTTCCTCAACAAAACAAGCAAAACACGTGCGATAACCACATACACCAAGTCGAACGTAGGTTTCCTATGTGGGAAAACGAAAAGCGAGAGAAACCACTTTATTGTATTTGAGTGTTTAATATATATTATTTTATCGTAAATCGAGAAAAAGAAACCCCTCACAACCCGCGTTCCCGTGTGTGTGCGTGTGTTTGGTATTATTCGTTTTCCCGGATCAAAGGACGGAAAACAAATGCCCGAAACATAATCGCCACACTTCCAATACACGAAACCGCACAACTACACAGCGATTATACACTTTCCTCAACAAAACAGGCAAAACACATGCGATAACCACATACACCAAGTCGAACGTAGGTTTCCTATGTGGGAAAACGAAAAGCGAGAGAAACCACTTTATTGTATTTGAGTGTTTAATATATATTATTTTATCGTAAATCGAGAAAAAGAAACCCCTCACAACCCGCGTTCCCGTGTGTGTGCGTGTGTTTGCTGTATTTTTGTAAACTCTTTTATGCGTTTTTTCTCCTTCACTGTGTTATTTGTTTTATCTTCCGTTGTTTCGTGTCGCTTTTCTGTTGTTTGTTGTTGTTTTTTATTATTTTGCGCTTGTTCGCTTACATTATGTTTGCTTTTATTTTCTTATTTGCCGCTTGTGTCCGCTCACGACGGGCTCTCCAATGCTTCTTAATGCTCCGAAACCCCAAACTGTTCGAAACATCGCTCCCCCTTGGTGCGCAACTGTCTCTTGCTCAGATGAGCTGATCGTCGAGAAGCTACGGTACGCCGAAATCGGTGACGATCTTGACTTTGCCTTCGTCGATCTTATCCCCGGTATCGACCCGATCTGGACGGAGCGTCGCCCGAAGCCGAAGACCCCACCGCCACCGCCGAAGCTGCCAACGCCACCACCACCACCGCCAGCACCGAAGGAGGAAGCGGCTCCGGCTGCCGGTGGCGAGGGTGAAGCGGCAGCAGCAGGAGGCGAAGGTGCACCGGCCGGCCCAACCAAGGCCCGCACACCGAGTCCGTTCGAGCTGCGCAAGCACTTCCCGCCAGAGGCGGCTGAGGTACCGTATGTGCGTTCGTCCACCGGCACAACGCCGAAGTCGTCCCCAGCGAAGGAAGTGGCACCGGCCGAAGCAGCACCGGCACCAGCGGCGGAAGCAGCACCGGCCGAAGCAGCTCCGGCGGCCGAGGGTGATGCGGCCGCCGCTGCACCGGCTGCTGATGCCGCACCGGCACCAGAGGCGGCTGCCCCCGCGGAAGGAGAAGCCGCACCGGCAGCAGCACCGGAAGCAGCGCCGGAAGCTCCACCAGCGGACGCACCAGCACCAGAAGCGGAAGCACCAGCATCGTAAAGCCCGAACGTATCCTTCGTCCCCGTTTATAGAGCCTGCTTCCCACTTCAAACCTGCTTTTGCTACGAACTGCTCGTTCGGTCTTGCTTGTTTTGCTAGCAAAAATAATTCTTTTTTACTCCTCATTTCATACCGCCCCATGCCATTTTGCCATGAGATGTGTGTGTGTGTTTGTCTCGTTTTTTTTTTATTATAAATCAATACCAATAAATCGATAAAGTAAAGTGTATCGAAATATCGTGATTGGTTCAAGCAACCCCACCGGTTTGCTACTGCTGCTGCTGCTGCTGCTACTACTACAACGTTTGAAAAGCTTTTACCCAGTAACAACCGGCTACGCTATATTACACATTAACCTCGCAAATGAGTGACCGTGCGTGCCACGTGTGATCGCAATTAGGGAAAGCAACCCGCTGCTGTGTCGCCTTTGTGCTCCATACCAACAAGAGATCAACACACGATCAGTCGCGCCACATATTCAGTTGATTGAAATGATTCTTACGCTATGAATTTTTCGTTCTGTTTCTCTATACCATCGATTCACTTCCTACACCCACTGTTTCTATCCCGCCGCTGCATTCCGCGTGCAGACGAACTCGTCATGGAGAAGGAGAAGTACAGGGAAATCGGAGACGATCTCGACACCGCCTTCGTCGAGCTCATTCTCAAGGAATAAGCCATCCCTACCGGATGCTCGGCTTCCTTTCCTTCGCACGGTCACCGATAGCAGTATCATCATTGTCATCATCAGCAACACCATCGTTTGGTTGGCCGCCGTTGGCTGCCGTGCAAGGATGAAGCCACCACGAAAGTTGGCGAGCTTAACATCATCGCTGAATGCAGACGGGAGCGGGCCCGCTGCCTTCTGGAAACCATTGCCACCACCCATCTGTACTACGGACAGCATCCGTCGGACGATTGCTGCACGCTAGGGGAGTCTTCCCAGAACAGAGCGACCGATAACCGACACATCCTACCTGTGCCCTCCCGTGGGGTACCTGGGTGAGGATCGTTTTTTGCTGATCATTCTTTGCTGTTATGTATGCTGCTTCCGATCACGCAACAAGTAGAGAGCAAATGGCGCGTTTTCCCTAGTTCTGGCGCTATGCGGAGCGGGTTTTGAGGATGAAGTGTCATTTTGCTACCGTAATCGTTCACCATTGTTATCACCGTTTCCGTACGTTCGAGAATACAATCATAAGCAGCTTTTCCCAGTGTCCGGGAGCAAGGTGTGTGTTTTGTTGGTACCGAATGCGGGATGCGTAATGGTTACTTTAAGGTTGTGCAGAATGGATCCCCGTTGCTTTCTGATGCTGTAAAACCAAACCAAGAAAGGGAGGGAAAGAAAGAGCGAAAAGGCCACACCATTTCTAACGTGCGCAAGCAAACAAAACATGAGCAAAGTAAAACACACACTTACACACAGCAAATATCTTGTTTATTTCGATGTATTATGATATGTTTATTGTAAATGAAAAAAAAAGGAAGAAAGTAAAACCGCTGAGAGAAATCCAAATAATAAAGAGCTAAGAGTACTTATACGACAAGAAATGCAACAACAACGGTATAACTCGATTGGAGGAAGCAGCACGTGTTTTTTCATTTCTATTGTTATTGTTTCGTTCGATTGGGCTTTGGTGTTGTGTTGCGTCGCTGGTAGAGAAATGTTGTTTCTTTTCTTCTTTGTAGTGTATGTTTTTTTTCCACGAGCAAGCAGAGTAAATCATTTATTCATGTGCAATAAATGGGTTTTAAAATTACAGTTTTGTTTTGTTTTTGTATTTTATTTTGTAGCTGGTTTCTTTGAAAGTTTGTAGCGTTTTGAGTAAGTACTTAGATGTTAAGTTCAGTAGGAGAGATGAAACGCTTTTATGATTTATTATTTTTGTTTGAGAAAAAAAACATATCGCTTTAATTTAACTGCTTTTAATGGTTTACGATACTTTTTTATTAATTAAAAAAATATGAAGAAAAGATTAAATATTTACGTTATTATTTAATAACTTTTTTGATACAACAAGTTAAAATTAATCATGATCGGGATGCAATACGCCCAAATAAACGCAAAGTATGCAATCCTCATGTAAGCTGCAGGATCTCTTAAATAAACGCCTGATTGTATGCAATCCAAACGGCATACGTTCAAACTGGTCGTTAAAACGTTTTGCTGTGCATTGAACAATAAGTTGAAGCGAAATAATATTCTAACTTTTTTTTCTTTTCTCTTATCTTACTAACTCTTGCAGATGATCTCAATAAAGAGAAATCGAAGTACAAAGCAATCGCTGCCGAACTGGACCTAACATTCGCTGACCTGTCCGGATACTAACAAACGCACTGCCCCACCGGCCGAACAATTATTGCACGCGTCGCTGTTAACCACGACATAATCATTTCGTCACATTTTGCATTCGCCATAATCATACGCCAAGTTTACGTCTTCAGCCCGTACCATAGTGAAGGGAAGATCGGAGTTAAGTCAAGTCCAGACCTAACGCAACAGAAACATTCCAAACTGCTGTGTGGTGTGTTAAATTGACGGGAAAAACATAAAAAAAACAACCAGATGTACTTATTCGCTTAAGCGCTACGTCAAGTGAGGGTTCCAAGGAAGTAAAACAGAAAAGTGTTACGTTTTCAGTGCGTTGATCGAGCGTTTAATTTTGCATCGGTTTCAATCATACAGCTGCTACATGTTTTGCTGAGCTTCTTCTGTTGCCTGAGATTTAATCCTTTTCAAGACAAATCGTGCGTGTATGTGTGCTTGTGAGTCTCTTGCTCTATCAGTATGGTACAATCCGATTGGGATGGGTGGCCCATTAAGAGCTACAATATAATGCTTGTTTAGAGGTATGTAGGTATTGTGCGCTTAAGGAAAAAATGTTTAAAAACTCTTATTCAAGAAAGATAGAGAAGTGAAGATTTTGTGACGCTTTTTTTCTTGATGAATTGCTGCTCGTATTTTAGATTGAGGAGTGGACAGGCTGTGGCCCCTATTTGGCCAGCGAACAGGGTGATACCACCGTGGTGCATTCAGGTGCAAGTAATCAATCCCGTTGAAGAAGGAAAGGCATCGCAAAGGACACGTCGTGTTTTGCTCGCATCCCAAACCTATATCCTAAAACCTATGCATGTGAAGTGCAAATGCTCTAACAGAAATGACACGCGGAACAAAAAATAAAGTACGATCCAACGAACGAAATGCTTGCACGAGACGAGTGTTGTTATATCACGGGATACCGGCCCTCGGCGTCCAGTATCATAGGAATGTAGTTTTGCACCTCGGTAAACGCGACGTACTTGTTGCTATCGCATCCACCGTCCGATGCACGCGGTGCAGAACTCACCAACCCGTACAGGTAGTACACGGTATCGCCCGCCACCTCCTTCCCGAGTGCGAACCCTCCACCACTGTCGCCCTGACACACACCGGTTCCGGTTTGCGGATTGCCCGCACAGAACTTATCACCCGTCAGGAATGGGCGGTAAGCGACGGGTGAAAGCTCCCGACAGGTGACATAATCTACGGTCGGAATTTCGATCACCTTCAGCACACTGCTCAGGTTGCCGGTGGAGGTAGTGTATCCCCATCCGGCCACTCGGCCCACACTGTTCGGTTTGATGCGTTTCTCACTTTCGGTGCGAAGGTTTCGCTCGAGACAGATCGGCCGTATGTAGGTACGGAAGGAGATGAAATCACTCAACACCACGATCGCGATGTCCAGGTTGTAGTATCCGGAAAAGTCCTGATACTGCGGTTGATGCAGTATCTCGTGAATCTGGAAGAATTGTGGCGGCAGTGCCTCGATCGCACTGATCTCTCGTCTATACTTTCCAGCCACCAGCCGGAAGTAACGTTTGGGGAAAAATCCTTCCGTTGCCCAAAAGCAGTGTGCAGCGGTCAGTACGAGTCGCTCGGTAAGGATAGAGCCGCCGCACACGTACTGCCAGTCGGGCGAGCGTAGATCGGACAGTGTGTCTTCGTGTAGATTTTTGTAGATCGCCATATGCCAAGGTACCTCCGCAATCGACACATTACGACCACCGATAATGTACGCTTCTGCGTCGGGTGTTGGTGTACCGCACACTGGCTCACAGCGAAACACCGCACTGTCCCATGTACCGTCGACACAGTTGAGCGTTTCGTTGACGGGTTCGAGCGGTTTCTGATAGCCGACCCGACAACCGATACGCACTCTCGTGGTCGGTGGAAGTGGCCGCTTGCACGTTATCTGGCGTCGCTGGTACTCACAGAACGGTTCGATCGTGATACCGTTGATTGGTATTTCGGAACAGTATTCTGAAACGGAACGGAGATGGCATTAGGAGAATAAATGTACGAAAACTGAATCGGCTATCCGGCTTACTCTCACAAATCGGGAACGGTTCTAACCATTCACCATCGAGACAGACAATGGTGGCCGTCCCTCTAAGCGTGTACTTATCGCCGCACACAATGTAAACGGAGTTATAGTTTTCGATAAACTCGCCCGGCTTTATCTGCACGTTTTGGGCAGTTTCGTCCAGTACGATGCGTCCATTCGGTGGTGCTGCCGGCACCATACAGGACCCCGGTGGTCCGGTTACTGGCGCTGGTGTTGTCGTGGATGTTGTGGTCGTCGTTGAAGTCATCACAGTCGTTGCACGTGGGGTCGTGGAAGGGAATGGCTTCCCACACAGCAACTCATCCTCGTCCGAACCATCGCGACAGTCGATCACACCATCACACTTGGAGTACCCACCGATACACGCTCCGTAACTGCAGCGAAACGAAAACGATGGACAGAACACAAGGCTGCAGAGTTGCTGCGTTTCGTCCGTACCGTCCGTACAATCCTCCTGCCCATCGCACACCTGATCGGCCGGTATACATTCGCTCGTGTGGCACGAAAACTCCGTATTGCTGGAAGACGTAACATTGATTGTCAAAACAGTTCTGTGCCAAGAAGTGAACCGTACTCACGAGCAGTTACCGTGTGCGGCCAATATCATCCCACTGTTCCCGGGACAGTGTGCATGCTCGTCGGAATGATCGGCACACTCGCGTACCCCATTGCACAGTGCATTCCCATCGACACACGCCCCATACTGACAGCGAAACGCGTAGCTAGGACACCGTATAAACGCACAGCTTTTGGACGTTTCGTCCGATCCGTCCTTGCAGTCGATCACTCCGTCACACTGCTGATGGGACTCGATGCACTGTCCGCTGCTACATTTCCACTCGTAATAGTTGCACACTTTTCGACGATCGCGTTTAAACGGTGCTGATGTGGTGGCTGCTGCTGTGAACGGTGACGTAGAGAAGAAAGCACACGCATGGGAATCCCCCGCTGGTTCGAAATAGGCACCATGAGCTCTAGACTTACCGCTTGCTGCTGTCACAAAAATGAACACACAAAGCAATCCCCAAACAGTCCACCTTCTTCGCTTGCGAATCATTTGTGGTGTCTCTTTGCTAATTTTTGTCACTGTTTCGCTTTAACTTCACTTACATTTCGGTACACAGGTTTGCGTAGCGGCTGACCGTAACCAAGGTTACAAAGATTCTAATGATCTCTCGTGTTTGTGCATCCGCGATCGACGTTATCGCGTCCGATGATGCGTGTGTGCGTGTTCGTGAGAACCTGTTCTCACGCCGGAATCGAGAGGGACGAGTTGCTGTCGAACGAGCTTTACGAATCGGAAACACATTGTTCTAAGCGTAGGTCAATGGATGGGGCTACAGGCTGTGTGCCATTGGAGGTGATGCGATTCGGCAGACTTACGTTCTACATATCAAGGCAAAGCAAACGGTTGCTTATCAGTAGTACGGACGAAACGGGTTGTTTACCGTAGGACATTCTTACCCGATCGGTTTAAAAATAAATATGAGCTGGCGAGATATTTTCGTTCGGTTTGTTTTAGAACACCGTGTTACGCATACAATAGCGAATCGCATGAAAGAAACGTATGAAAACAAGGCAAAGAGCTGTGGCAAATTGCGCGTTAGTAAGGTAAGATAAATAAATATTGAACTGGGAAAGAAAGCAATTAATTATCTTTATTATTGTTTATGGTCTATAAAACAATTGTTTACTTATTAAAAGTACTTTAACACTGTAAATATGTAGATCGAGTGGGATTGCAGCTAGTTTGGGTAGCCTGGTGGCAGAGTTCTTAGCAGCGCTGCTAACACGAAGGAATTGATATGAAAACTCATCTGGACCACAGCACAGAAGTTGTAGAGTAACAAAGGAGGATTTGCATGAAGATTGTTTGGGATTTTCAATCTTTGTGGTCCTATTTTTCGGGTGCAGTAAACTAGCAATCAAGTAATTAGCAGTAAATGTTATTCCTTTCAATAAAGTAAAGTGAGAAATAGTTTAATATAATCATATTCTTTATTCTGATCTTGTAAGCATCATATTTTCAGTATACATCAGTTATTGTTTAACAAAACTTCCACTTGAATGTCACCATAGGGAAGCATTTTTTAAGTTTGTAAGCATTTTATTAGATATTTTATTTGTAATCCAATTGATTTTAATTGGTTATTCTTTCTGTTGGAACAAGGATGAAACAATTTGATAAAACCTTTAAAAGAAAAGTTTATTTAAAAAAAAACAAGACTTTGCATGCTTTCTTCGGATTATTTTGCAATAAAATTTTAAACTAAATGTAAAATTGAATAAATGTCTCCGAAGTGTCTGAACAACAAAACACAAAACAAAACATAAGAAAGAATGACTAAGCCAGTGTGATCTTTGCTTCAAAAAGCACGCAAACGTGCAACCAACTGCTGGCCATGCATATATCTCTTATTTTCCCCTTCTTAGAATGCTCAAATGCGCTCAGCCGTGTGATCTAAATTTTTGGGTCAATTTACTGACCATCTCTCGGGGCATCCCAGGAGGTGGTACAAAGCGGACCAGCGAACTGGGCAGCAGGATGATGAAAATTTAATATTCCTTCGAATATATTTTTGGGTACGCGCAAGGCGCAAACCAACCAATGTTTCGGTGGTGTTGTTAGTTTATTTTGCCTTCCTTTTTTTTCTCGAGGACCACCAAAAAAACCACTGCCTCCGCATGCTCCATTTGGTGGTGAAAAAGTGGGTTGAAAAAATGTAGCAAAACACAAAAAAAAACAAACATCATCATCGGTGTTGAACACTACACACGTTCAAATTTAGAATCGATGTGCAAAGCGACGAGATGTTAGGCCTGCTGGCTACAAAACAGGGGAAGGAACAGACAGTTTCACACAGCAGTGAACAAGTTTTGCACGACGTTTGAGTGCGCGTGCGGAAACGAATTTTTCCTTCGCACGATCAGCCGCCCCAACAGCATCGGGACGATCGTGACGGATTCGCTAACAGCGAAACACGAACTGGGGAACATGGTGCGACCCACGCACCTGCAAAACACTGCCGTCGGGGAAAATTGAATGAGGGGAAAAGCGTACTGGTGACGTCAGGATGATCTTTGCTCTGCATTGAAGCGCACGGCACACGCACGATTTTCCCCGCTTTTCCGGCCGCAAGCTGTGTGTGTGTGTGTGTCTGGTTGGGTTCGCCTGGTTTTCTGGTGGTGTTGGTACGCTTCGTGCACTGTCCGGGGGTGTCCGCGCACGACTGTGTGCGTCGGTCGGCGTAAGGGTCAATCGGAGTTTTCCTCGTATTGCGCTACTCAGTGCTATCGTGTTTTTAGTCTTGCGAGGATTTGAGTGAAAGCGCTCAGGTTGGTTTTGTTGTTTTTTTGTTGTTTTTTTTTTTTGGTTTGCTGGTCAGCGATCACCTGCAATAGGGCGCTTCTTAGGGCGAATTCTGTTCGGAAAAGTGGAACAAAGTTGGGCCGGAAGAAAATGTTAGACAATTCTCCAAATTTCCAATGGTGGCTCGATGCAAAACAGAAAGACAAACAAGTGCAATTGAAAGTGCAACTTCAAGAAGATAAGCATAATTGGAAGTACTATTGACAAGCGAGACATAGAAACATCAATGTGTCAAAAGGATCAATTGCAACCGAAACTCGTTAAAGGATGTGCATTGAGAGTGTTGGGGGATATGCATGAAAAGAAAGCGAACAACAGCGAACGCGTCAAAGGTCCAATGAGTAAGGCATTCCTTGAGTGACGATCCAGCAGCAGCAGTGACTCTACCGTGTGTACACAGGTGGCTGTGAAAGTCCCGGTCAGTCGGATAGGGACCAGTGCCCTACCAACCAGCGCCCCCATTTCTGTGGGACGACAGATTCCACGCAACGGTTATAATTAACCGCGTAGCCTTAATCTTGCCACAAGAGGAAGAAGCAAGAAGCAGTAAAATCGCTCAATCCGATGTTCGGTATCTGCTAGCTAGGGTGTATATTAGGTGAACACGAAAAACGAATCTAAAAATAGTTTCCATCGAGATTCTTTGAGCGTGATTGAGTAACCGCCTGTTGTTGGACCGTGGTCAACTGTGCCGCTTAAGCATGATTGTCGTTTTTATTTTCGAGCAAACTACGGTAACCAGTATTGGCTGTTCATTAGTAATGTCCGGTAACGGAGTTATTCCGTGAAGGCAGCTAACAAACGAAACGAAAAATTGCAGTCCTGGCTGCGTGCAACTGGTCTTTCCCTTTGTTTGCGCATGTCCGAATTTGCTAAACCGGCGACGAACGACGAACGTTTTCCTCTTATAAGGTCCGTCCGCGGCTGCTACTTGCCGACTCTGTGCGCCCGTGTAGCGAAAGGCTGGCGAGCTATTTTTACTAGAACATATGCGCACGAACGCTAACGCGCAGCCTATGCGTATGCGTGTAGTGATCCTCGTTTCGTTTCTGGTCCGCACGCGGCAACCTTCGTTCGCGATGAACGGATTCTGGCGGAGGTGTTCCCATGCTTTACCCCGTGCAACATCCCTCGCCCCCCCCCCAAACCTTGGCAATTGTTGCCTTGGGGCTTACACAGTTATGAAAATGTCTTGAAATAAACAGTTGTCTAGCCTGACGATCGGGGTGGGTAGATGGGTAGACACAGGGAAGGATATGGGGGAAGAACAGTTGCGTTGGGTATGGAATGTGGAGTTCGTACGAATTTTCGTACGTGGCGCACGATATTGTTGCGAGCCGTAGCTGGAATGGTAGAATGATCTGAATGAGCTAAAATTAGGAATCGCAGTTAAAGCGAACGCACTTGGTTTGCTCCCTTTTTTCTGCGGTGGCATGCAAATTTGGTTTTGCCGCTTTTTTAGCCGCTAGTTCAAGGATCTTTCAACACTGTTTTGCATTCAGGTAGAACAACCAATACTACCCCAACCGTCAGGATGACCTATGCAGGCTTAGACAGAAGAAGATATAGAAACTATGGTGGATTTCGAAATACGCTACGATTCTAACGACTTTACCCCAATTCCGTCTGTGTCGCCCGACAGCTAGCACCTTAAGGAAAACTCCTTCCCGTATCTTTTCTGTGGCCCGAGGTTAGCTAAAACAAACCATCCAAAATGGACGCGATCAAGAAGAAAATGCAGGCGATGAAGATCGAGAAGGATAACGCACAGGACAAAGCAGACACCTGCGAGAACCAGGCCAAGGATGCTAACCTGCGCGCGGACAAGATCATGGAGGAGGTCGCCGATCTGACCAAGCGCCTCGAGCAGGTCACCCAGGATCACGAGAAGTTCAAGGCTTCGCTGGAGCAGGCCACCAAGGACTGCGAGGAGAAGGACAAGCTGCTCACCTCGACCGAGGCCAACGTAGCCGCCCTGACCCGCAAGGTGCAGCAGGTTGAGGAGGATCTGGAAAAGTCTGAGGAACGTTCGTCCGCCGCGCTGTCCAAGCTGCTGGAAGCCACCCAGTCGGCTGATGAGAACAACCGGTAAGGTTTATCGGTTACCAAAGCAAAACGAATGACTGACTGACTGACTGACGGTGGGGTTTTGTTTGCAGTATGTGCAAAGTGTTGGAGAACCGTTCCCAGCAGGATGAGGAGCGTATGGACCAGCTGTCCAACCAGCTGAAGGAAGCCCGTATGCTCGCTGAAGACGCTGATACCAAGTCGGATGAGGTGTCCCGCAAGCTGGCCTTCGTTGAAGACGAGCTGGAAGTGGCTGAGGATCGTGTCAAGTCCGGTGAGGCAAAGATCATGGAGCTTGAGGAGGAACTGAAGGTACGTTAACTTGTGTGATTGTGGAGTGTATGCAGCTTCAACTGACTGGCATCCGTTCCATTTCTGCAGGTCGTCGGTAACTCCCTGAAGTCGCTGGAGGTGTCGGAAGACAAGGCCAACCAGAGAGTGGAAGAGTTCAAGCGCCAGCTGAAGACCCTGACCATCAAGCTGAAGGAGGCCGAAACCCGCGCTGAGAACGCCGAGAAGAACGTCAAGAAACTCCAGAAGGAGGTCGACAGACTAGAAGGTACGTTCGTGAGATTGTGTCCTCTGTATCTAATGGTCAACCGAACACACACACACGCACAAGATACACAAACAAACAATGCAACTATGCGCGATCGGAAGACTTCTGCGTTACTGGCAGATGGTGGATAGCTCAACGCAGTGAGGTGAGGCATCTCACCTGGCGTTGAGCCCACGTTTACTCGTTGTTCTGTAGGCTTTACCGTAACAGTAGATGTTAGCTGCCACAAGCAAAACACAAAAACGCACACAAACATTATTCACACCAACAGTCTCTAGCTCTCTACGCTGTATGCTTCCTTGAATAACCTGAGCTGTAAATAGCCGAAAGGGTGCTTTTGCTGTTTGCCAAAACAAAATCAAACCATTAAACAGAACCAAAGTCGCGACAGCCTTATAGCCCAACACTGGGTAAGGCTGGGCAGTTGTTGCAGAGCAAAACGACGACCACCCTTCCCGTCACACATCCGCTCCTCGGCGAGATCTGCAAACGACACCTGTCAGGAGCGTCTGGGTATATGGTCGGTTTCCGGCCGGCCCGACCCCCTGCCGGTGTCCTTCTCCAACGCACGTCGTCCACTCCCACGGAACAGCAAACAGGAACAACACAGCAAATCCTAACAACTACCTTTCTGTAATCTCTTGCAGACAAACTGATGAACGAAAAGGAGAAGTACAAGGCGATCTGCGACGATCTGGATTCGACCTTCGCCGAACTTACCGGATACTAAACTGCACGCTAACTTCCGTCTTAACGTTTGGGCGTCACTGCCTGCCCGTACCAGCTTGCTCCAAAACCTCCCATTTACCACTGCTGTCACTCTCTCTCTCTCTATCACTCCGCATCCTTTTCTCTCCGATTCCCGAAGCGCTGCTGTCAAGATCTCCTCTATATCCTCAGCCAAAACTGCTCTCTCGTTACATCCTTCGGCTGCGGCTTTCTGCCTTTACGGGTACTTCTGCCTCGTCTAGCCCGTTTCCGTTCGGTTCCAATCACAATGGCGGCACCCATAGCCCTAAGATACGCTAAAAAACACAGACATCGTTAACCGGTGGTTGGTGACGCGGAGTATATGGATCGAGCAAACGGTGCAAATGCTATCGATCGATCGACCTTTAGGTATTTATGTGTAACGCACGTTACATACGATTCTGCTATGCGTTTCGATTTGATTTTTGAAAGTTTTCACAACCATTTTGTTCTTATTATTTCGACTCCATAAATCCATATTCAAACTGTTGCTCATTTTGTCAAAACAAACCAAAACCAAAAGCAAACTGGGGAAACACAACCCAAGCGCTTATTGGCTGTGACACTGTAAAGCTCGTCCGCATATGTCCAGTCCGAATGCTGTCATGCTCGTCCTCCGAACTGTGCTCGTCCGTTCCGTTCCGTTGATGTTCCGTTCATGTGTAAATGTGTTTCCATACATCTCCAGCAAGACAAGCACATCCTGCTCGACACAGTTTCCTCAACACATTGTGCCCACTTCCGCACGGGTCTTCTGTGCGGTCGGGTTTTGCCAGCTCACTTGAAATCACGCGATATCGTTTTTTTTTTGTTTCACACACACACGCCTTTTCTTTGTGGCGTAACTGTTCAGCATTCAGCAAAGCATTCCACTCTGTTGTTGATGTGTTGTGTGTTGTATAAACTCTGTTCACCAAATTCGTTTCACATTTACGTGCCTGCGTGTACACATACCAACGACAATGTCTGTTATGTTTCCGTCATATCTACATGAAAACCTTCACCCCAAATCGTTCTACCAGGGGAAAGATCTACATTCGATCCGACCTGCGTAAACTGCGTACAACCTCCACTGCTTATAACATCCCGCATTCCTTGCGTTACTTTTTATTTTACCTAATTAGAGTGTGCTGCATTTACTAACCATTGTTGTCATATGTACGTAAAAACACACATATTCACGTTACGTTTGTGTTAAAGTGTTCAAATGTGTCTCATACGTTCGCCCCCCTGTACTCTGAAGGGGAAAGGACAGCCTTCAACATCGAACTGGCCGAATAGACAACGGGCATTTTCACCTGTGTCTGCCACAGGTCGATCGAAGACCTACAGGCAGGTCCCCCGATCTGTGGCTGTGTATTTAAAGTGTATTTTTGTGGCGTTGGAGTTACATCCACTTTTCAGAGCATGACATTCGAAGGCCGTTAGATCGTAACACCACTTTTCTCTATTCCACAGATGAGCTGGGCGTCAACAAGGACCGGTACAAGTCTTTGGCCGACGAGATGGACTCCACGTTCGCCGAGTTGGCCGGCTACTAAGCGGCACCTTCTGGCGCGATCGATCAATGGGTGGTTAGCTTCGGTGCACCCTCGGTGCACTGAACGTGATCACCACCAGTCAAAACACCTGCGCAGAACTCTTTTACTACTAACCACACACCTGTCATCCGTGTGACCGTTTCAAGGCATTTTTCACAAACTTTTGCGATCGAAGTTAACGAGACGAGCATAGTGAACAGTCAGAAGCTTTGGGGAAACAAAGCGAACAGAAGAAGAGAAAGAGAGAGAGAGGGAGACATCGTTAGAACATCTTAGAACGCGATATTTAACATCAACCGTCCCAGATGGTACAGGAGCCTTACACCAAAATCCAAGATCAAGCGCTATATTTGGAGAGACACTAAGAACACAGCGAAGCCCTCTACGAACATCCAAAGAGAGACCATCCTAAAAGCAAGGTTACATATGATCATGTTGTTGTTGTTGTTGATGTTGTTGTCATTGTTGCTAGTCGCCAGCGTTTAATCAGGCTCTGTCTGGGCGTATCGTAGTTAGTGGGTGGTTTTGTACCCCGGCAGGAAGCGAACAGAGAAGGTGACACACTGTCTTAGATCCGGGAAAAGGGTAACACCAACACCAACGAAACTTTGTTGAAGCATGTGAATCTTCCAACGTCTACTTTCTCTTGATAAATGTATTATTTATATCTTTTGAATAAAACTATGAGGACGGTCAATAATTTTAAGTACAACATCCAGAAAACGCGTGCGTCACTGTGTTCTGCGACGGGGCGTTCCAAGGGCGGCGTCTATCCCTTTTTGTCTATCCCCAAAGAAAAGCACGAGACCGGGGATCACGTTGCCCGGTAAGTACAGAAGTTATTGTCACAATATCACCGGAAGGGTTCAAAGTTTCGAGCTCGTGCATAATTTTCTTTGCTTTTAACTAAGAGCGATACAAGAATCCGTACTACTATGTACTTTGTCGCAAACTTTTACGGACAACTTTGATGGTCGAACGGACAAACTACAGTACATATATCTGGGAGGAAACCGTTTTGAAAAAAACAGTCAGGATTCTGTTGACATTTAACGGCATCTTTTTGACAGTTGAAAGTCTTCCAGAAAAGTTTCCACGCATTTTATAGTGGTGGGTTTGCTCCACCGGGCACTGGGTTCTCTCTTCGTTATTCTCTCCGCATGCCGCGTAGGAGTTGGCAACTGGAGCAATTAGTTGGCGACGAAAACAAGCAATAATCAAACCGGGAGAGCTTAAAAGCTCCAGACGTCGTTGTTGTGGGTTGCCAACGCTCAACCATTCCGGCCCATACGCGAGAGCAAGGATGTTATATAGCGCATGCGTTCCGTTCAGTTCCGCTTGGTTTATCGATTTGCCTGCTTGAATCTTTGCTCATACGTACAGCAAAAGTGCGACATTGCGGTCATACTGTTGGGAGTTCCGTTCAGCATCGCTAATCTGTGATCCACCCAGTGGTCTGCTGCTGTGTGTCCCCTATAAATGGTACAACAATGGTTGGCACTAGGTACAGGTGTCTCAATAATTAGTTCACCGTTTTCCGAGTGTCACAAAACAAGCTAACGCCAACCGCTTCCCACTGGTCGGGAACGTGAAGAAAAGTGTCGTTTTGCGTGGTTCACAAAATATTGTGGGACAACTCCTTTATAAGAGTGTGTGGGCGCGCGAGCGTTCGTGTCTCTATCCGGGTGTGTGTGTGTGTGTACGAGCGCTCTGCTGTGTGCGTCCGGAAGACATCAAACTTCTGTGGTACAGGATTTTAGGCAAATTGTGTAATCCGTCGTGCAATTGTTGACGTGTAGGGTGTGAGTGTTTTCCGTCTGAATCCTGTCCTTCAAATCGGCAAAACGGTGGAGTCCGGAATCATCAACAAGATGGGCGACCACGGCCCGGATATGAACACGCTGGAAACTGGTAATATAGGGCTACTTCAATTTTTGGGCTCTCTGCCCACGCGGACGGGAGCGAAGGTTGGAACGAGTGTTCCTGAACGGCTGAGTTGGGATGTTTGGAGGTACCGTCGAGCGTCGGAAGCGTTCGAAAAGTTGGTATGAAAGAATGATGATGCTTTGGAGATCCATTACCGTTTAGAAGTTCGGAGCAAACTTGGAGTAAATTATGAAGGAAACAAACTTTTAAGAACCAAAACACAACCATAAACAAATAAAGGGGTGGGCCAAGCTGTGAGTGAGTGTGGATCGAACATTTGCCGATGGCTGGCATTGCACTCGACGATTATCTCTGATGAAGGTGGCAATGCACCCGACAGTCGGACGCCTGAAGTTGCGTGATGTCCGTCCGGTAGTTGCACTACAATTTTCTGGAGCCAATGCGACTGGCAAAGGTGTACCTGATTCACCTGCTCAGTGTGAGTCATGCGGAGCACAAAGTGCAATGTCCCGGATATTCTTTAGCAACTGCAATGGATATGAACTATATGTTGTACACCAAAACAATTGTAACCTAAACAATGTACAGATGTTTAGTACTAATCATTAAAACATTTGTCTCTAGAACAGCAGCTGGTGCGGTCAGATTTGAAGGACGGCAAAGCAATGTACATTGTGGGATCATTAATTTTCCATTTACGTGAAAGACGATGGTATTTCGATGTGTCCATCGCCATGTTTGATTTAGTTGGCGTTGAGTATAGATCAACATTGTTGGCAGCTATTCAAGGAGCATCATAAACCACCGTGCCACAACAACCAGGCTAACATTGGAATAATATGGTCAAAATCTTTATCTTCAGCTCAAATATTTGAGGGTAGAACGTTTGATTAATCCTGAACAATGTCCACATTAATTCAACTTCTTCAGTTACACAAGTGTATCATGCACATACTTAAACCATTCTTAAGCCATCTTCTTAGTATCGCTAACACATTGTCCTGTCCTGTTAATCCTGTCACTAGAATCCTTCACTGATTTATTGTAACTAACGCAAAGCTTTCCAATTTCGTTCTTGCATACGCCGATTCTATCCACCATGAGTTCCAATCCTTTCTAGCTAAATCTTACAACTACGATGTTGTCACCGATACCACATAACGCTTCCGCAGGACAAACAAACATAACGATGTAATATAATCCACTCCCCGGTCACGATGATTGAATGTGCTACCTTCGGTCGGCCGATTCACCGTGAGCAACAATCCTATCGCCACGCGCCATAAAGAATGGCGACCATCGACCATCCGACTATGATTGATTCATGGTTCGCGCTAATTCCACAAAGTGTCAACTATCGCAGGTACTCATGAAACGTATTACGATTGCTGGTCACGTTCGAAATGCAGGACGCGGAATAATCATGCTCAGGTTAGATGAAATACACGTAACGGTAGAAGCCAAGCAGAAAGCAGAGAAAATCTTATTTTCATGCCCCAACGTTCGTAGCTTCCCAGTGGTGTGGGTCGTTTTGCTGGCACTTTCTTATCGATTGGCCGGTCGTCTTGGTATTACTTAGCGCAGCAAATGCAATCCCGCCCGTCGGGCTAAAAGGAGTAGGTTGTGGAGTCTTATAACTTTCGAGCAAAAATACTGTAAGCATTCCTG